>PVJI01009429.1:0-65506 GCA_004026765.1 Micronycteris hirsuta | reverse complement strand
CTCCTCCGCCCGTTTCTGCCCCGCTCACCGGCCTGGATGTTTGTCTTCTCCTACCTCCTGGGTGTCGGACTTCCCTTCAGTTCGATTCTGTCCGTTCTGGTTGTTTAAATTTTTGCTACTGCATTAGTTGTATGGACATTCTGGATGTGCGGGCAGCGAGTGCGACCACCTACGCTGCCATCTTGGCGGAAGTCCAGAGGTTTTACATTTATTTCTTTTTTTCTCTTTCTTTCTCTTCCCTCCCCCTACATTTATTTCTGCTGGGCACCACAGGTCTTACTAGCCTAGGACCAGGGTATGAGCCCATGTGTAAATTTCTTGGCCTGGCGCTTCCTAGACTTGCAAGTAATATAAAACTGAGCCCCAAACCCACACGAATGTAGTCCCTGTGGTTAAGAATTCCCTAGGAGACATTACCACCCCCCTACCCCACCCCTGTACCTACTATGACTACACAGAGCCCATTCTCTCTTTTTTTTTATTATTGTTCAAGTACAGTTGCCTCCATTTTCCTGCCACCACTTTCCCCCTCCCCACCCACCCCCACCTCCCACCCTCAATCCTTCCCACCTTTGGCTTTGTCCATGTGTCCTTTACACATGTTCCTTGACAACCCTTCCTCTTTCTTGCCCGTTATCCCCCTCCCCTTGTTACTGTCAGTTTGTTCTTAATTTCAATGTCTCTCGTTATATTTTTCTTGCTTGTTTGTTTTGTTGATTAGGTTCTAGTCCACTCTCTTACTGAGGGCACAGTCCTTTCAGGGTCTGAGCTTTACATGGGAGTGTGCGTTCCAGCCCTCCCGCTCCCCCATCCCACGGTTCAGGACCAAAGACCCGATTTCCAGTCTCTTGGTAATCCAACTGGAAATGTCCCTAGAAATGCTCTGCCTTCTTACTACACAGTTTTCAACTTCCTCTTTATTTTCTCAAGAATTTTCCTTACTTCCTTGAGAAAGAAACTATGCACTCAAAATGGCGTTTAGTTTGTATCCAGCATTTCTGGATGTTCCATAGTAGGAAAAAATTTCAGGTTGTCTAGCCTGACATGGTCCTTCCACTCCAATTTAGAGTGAAACAATCTCAAATCAGTCATGTCCAGATTATCCTGAACAGGCATCACTCCTGACCATCTTCCTCTTAAGTCCCACACTGCAATCAGTAACACTGAGCAAGGTGGGGGCTGCAAATGGGTCCATAGGGGAAAATGACTAGGAATCTGCTCCAAGAGATGAGGCCGATGACAGACAATATTCTTGGCCTCACAATGTTTTGGGGTATTCACAATGCTGCTCTTGTATGTGTGCATGTACACACATGTGTTGAACTACGGCCAGCGCCCTTGCTTACAACTCTCTAAATGCTTAAAATTGAAGCAACATCCATGCCAAAAAACTAAATTATAAAGGGCAGACACACAGTGGATTTTGGAAAATGAGGGGCCGTACCGCAGAGACAATGTACCTACCTCCTGGGAAAGCAGCACCCCCAGGCTGAGAGAGTCACACCACTCCCTCACAGCAACTTGTGATGTCTCCTTTATAATACCGATATTTGAATTATCTTACTGGATTTGACAGATTTACTTTTATCCCTAACTCAAACTCATGCATTATCTGATTATGCCCCAAAGACCTGTGCATCACTGGCAGAACAAACATACCTATGTGAATAAGAAACCTGTTTTGAGATTGGTTTTCAGATTTACTGACTACTCGTTCATGCTACCATAGGTGATGTAAGACTTAGTGGCTTTTTTAAAAGTTAATTTCACAATTTTAAAGCAGGATCTAAAATGTACTCACCTCTTATTTTAAGATTTTATTTATTTTTGAGAGAGGGGAATGGAGGGAAAGAAACATTCATCTGTTGTCTCTCGCACGCCCTTAGCCAGACACCTGGCCTGCCACCCAGACATGTGCTCTGACTGGGAATCAAACCAGCGACCTTTCAGTTCATAGGCTAGTACTTGACCCACTGAGCCACACCAGCCAGGGCAAAAAAATGTACTTACCTCTTGTTTTGCCTCAAGGATAGTCCTTGTCTTCCTCACAGGGGATGTGTCAAAGGATCTGACAGTCACTAGCTCTACCACCGCATTCCCACCATAAAGACTATACATGTCATCTGCAAACTGAAGAGTTACTGACATTACTACAAATCTTAAATACATGTTTATTCAACTTATTTGTAAAACTTCTGTGCACTTTACAAGAATATACACTTACCTATTGGCTCATAAAATACACTGTCTTAAAATAGGCAAGTCTTAAAGGTTTTGATTATGTTAAAATATTCAGAAAACTATTAAGGTTAAAAATACACTCAAATGTTCAAAATAACTTTAGGAGCCTGGATTTGTTGGCATATAAATTGTAAGAAGGGAAGTAGAAAAGGGAAATGAAGGAATCTTCCTAAATAGTCTCTGGTTAATCACAAACATCTATAAAGATTTAACTGTGAAACCTCATCAAAGAGTTACAGGTGAGTAACTTCAAGGGCAAAAGAAAACCGGCATCTATTACATACCTACTAAATGTCTGGTACTGCGCTGCTGTTCCTCCTTCAATTTTTTATAGTGTTTAATGGGTAGAGTTTCAGTTAGGGAAGATCAAAGTTCTAGCAATGGATCGTGGTGGTGGTTGCACCATAATGTGAATGCCTTTTACTTAATGCCACAGACCTCTATACTTAAAAATGGTTAAAACAGTAAGTTTTATGTTACATATATTTTTTTAATCTTTTTAAGATTTATGTATTTATTTATTTATTTTTAGACAGAGGGTAATGGAAGGAGAAAGAGAGGGAGAGAAACATCAATGTGTGGTTGCCTCTCATGTGCCCCCAACTGGGGACCTGGCCCGCAACCCAGGCATGTGCCCTGACTGGGAATCAAACCGGCAACCCTTTGATTCACAGGCCAGCGCTCAATCCACTGAGCCACACAGCCAGGGCAATGTTACATATATTTTAACATTATGCAAAGAAAGTATTTTGCTGGAGTTACCCATCATTTCCTATGCTTCCTCCGCCAGCATTCGAGACATCCCAACATACATCTTTGACCTACTACATCCTTGGGCACTAAAATTAGACAGAGGTCCTCTAAGACTTCAATCAACATTATTTCATAAGCAAATTTTTCCCATTAAGAGGCTAAAAGTGAAATGGTCATACTCTAACCTCTCATACCCTATTGACAGTTTACCTTTTGTAGAGCATCAACAAGAATTTTAGAAGCATCTCTGAATTGTTCAGAATCTTCTCCATAATGTTTCCCAATTTCATCCAAACCTGCCAGCTCCAGTGAATATAAATCAGGAGAATGATCTCTGGCTAGATGCTTATGTCGAGACAACTGAGAACAAACAAACAAAAGGAAGTGAATGAAGTAATGTCAAACACAGCCAGTTGAAGTTCTATGCCTAACTAAACTAGGCTGAACAGAACCACACCAGTGTGCTACCATATACAAATAGTCTAAAATGGGGGCAAATGGAGCTGGTTTAAATGGGAGTTTCCAATAAAACAAATCCAACATAAATCTGATTTTTAAGAGCACTTATTGACTACCTGAATATTTAATTAAAGCTTTTTAAAATTCTTTAGTTTAAAAATATTCAGATGTGAAAGAACAGATGGTGGGACCAGTCTGATCCCAGGAGAGCATGAACCACCAATGCTCAGAGAGCAGACACTCCCTACATGCCCTCCCGGAAGCAACCTCACTGGAAACTTTGGGTAACAACTTCAGTTGACAGCAAACATGTGAGTTTTTCTATTTCAATCACAGGAGGATTTTTTTTTTTAATCATCCACCAAAAAGGAGAAAAATACCGTTTAGGCAGATTTATTCCCTTCCTGACTTGGCCAACAGCATTGTTAGTCCAAATTGTTATTTCTATTTTAGATATAGGATTTAAGTCTTAACATCTGACAAGAAATCAAGAGCCAAGCCAGGGCTGCAGCTAGGGTGGCCCACCCAAGTCCTGTATTCTTGGAGGGTACTACTCAATGTCTCCTAAGCACAGAAATCCAAAATACTTTCACTAACATGAGATGAAATAAAAATTCCCACCACCACCACTAATTCCTCAACTTTCATGGCACCATAAATAAACCCAGGCCATACTTGATCGAACTTTTCTGTTGGTTTCACTATCACTCAAAGATTTTCTAGAAATACCCCCTGGAACCAAAATAAATGGAACTGAAAAATCAGAGTAGCCTACTCACCAAACTTGAAATATCATGTAGAACTTGCAGTTCAGACAGAAAGAGCAGATCAACCTGCAGAGAGCCGAAAGAAATAAGCAGTACTTTAAATATGCATCAGAGATCTGTATTTGCCATGTATCAAATCAGGCACAGGATATTAGAAATGTGAAGCACTTAAGGGAATTTATGTAACAGCTGTCCTCCACTTGGTAGGTTCATTTCAATTCAAAATGCCTATAAAACATTACATCCCAACAGAAAGGTGATGGTCATGCCCCAGCACAGTGACTTCTACGCTATAGCCATGTTTCTGACAAAGCATCTAAAGACTTCATTTCCCCTCAGGGTATCAGAATATCGTGGCACACTGCAGTGAGATCCTGCCAGTGGCCCAGTTTCTCACATCACTTGAACATATTCTATACCGGAGAATAAAAGACGGTGGTCCTGGTCAACCATAGCAGGTAGAGGGGAGGGTGCCAGAAAGGTGGCATGCCATGTGGTTAAGAGGGTGCATGAGCAGGTGGTGAAACTGACAGACAGGAGTCATCAGTAAGGGTGGCTCCCTCCACTGCACCATCAAGATGAAGTAGAAAAATGAGGTAACACGTTGGAAGTGGCAGTGGATGACAGCGCCCATGTTACCAGACTGACACAGCTCCATCAGCCACCGAGTAAATTCTGTGATTTCTGGTTTGTCTGGATTAATCGATGGCAACACCCCTGCTAGAATGTAATACCATTTTCCTACTACAGCTCAACTCACAAAAGGAGTTTCTTCAAGAGATTCGTAAGAAAATTACACTACAGGAAAGAAGAATCTATTCCAGCTGTAAATTTGCCAAACTTTTCATTTTCTAAAATGTGAAGTTTGCTCTAACGTCAGGAGCATAAGAAATGGGAAACCACTAATGACATTAATTTATTCATTCAGTAACCGTACTTACTTCATTGTTCCTACTCAGAGAATTGAGGGGAAGTGAATTGAGGACAGAGTTGTCTTGAAACAGGCGATAGTGGAGTTGTCGTAACGTTACTGAAAGATCTTCAAAAACTGAGTTTGCCTTGCCCACCATATACACTCTCTGCAAGAAGAATCCAAAATTTTAAGTTTTTCTACAGATTAATTCTAATATACAGAGGTTTGACAGCACTGTTCATAAAACTGGTTTTAAATTTTCATTAAATTATGAAAGCTAACTTTTTAAAGCATCTTAAATAAAAATTGTATCACTTACTTCCTCACTGGGAGCCAACTGCAAAACTACAGGAGTTTCTTCAGAAAATAAGGAGTGAATGGAATTTGCAACACTGTCAAGACTAAAAGGAACTGCCTGAAATGTAAGAGTAAGATCTTAATTATTATCTGAACCAAAGTGGGAAGAAAAATCATTCAGGTGGTATTAAAATAGGAGACTTCAAAAGAAAAAAAAGGCCCTGCCTGATGTGGCTCAGTGGATTGAGTGCCGGCCTGTGAACCAAAGGGTCGCAGGTTCGATTCTCAGTCAGGGCACATGCCTGGGTTGTGGGCCAGGTCCCCAGTTGGGGGCACATGAGAGGCAACCACACACTGATGTTTCTCTTCCTCTTTTTCCATCCCTTCCCCTCTCTCTAAAAATAAATATTTTTTAAAAAAAGAAAAGGAAAAAAGCACCGGCATTTTCTATGGAAATTCAAAAGACCCAAATAATCCAAACACAAAGAGCCCTTTTCAGTGCAGAGAAGATCAAACAGCATCCAAGTGGGCCAATGAGAATGTCTCCCAATGTGCCTAAATAGGAAATAACCTGTAAACACAAAGGATGCAAAACTATCTTGCACAAACCATCGTTTTCTGTTGGTTATTTGTGTATTTGAAGCAGCAATACATTTGGTTTCAATATTAAACATGCCACAAAGAATGCATATTCTACAACAAAATATTAACTTGCATTCAATAAATAGTTCAGAAGAATTTGAATTGAATTGAACTGAAAGAGAAATAACTCCCATTTTTCATTTCAAAGTTTTAAAAATGTTTAATAAGATTTAGGGTTTCTCTTTGTATACACTGAAGACTCTTGTCTACAAGGCATAAAGTATGTCACAAAAGTTCATAGGTCCTTTATCTTAGGACATGATATTAAATTGAAACAACCAATTGTGCTAAAATCTCCTTTTTCCTTTAATTTTTTTATTTAAGTGTAACATACATATAATACAGTACACAAATCTTGGGGTAACAGCTCAAGGAATGTTTACAAATGGATACACTCATATAATCCAACCAAATCAGACAGAACATTATCAGCACCCTAGAAGCCTTCCATACCCCTCCGTCCACCCCAAACGGTAACCAAAATTCTGACTTCTATTCCCATAGATCTGTCTTTATCCATTATTTTGAACAATAAATTGTGGAAATTTTTCCCCTCAAAATAATTATTCTCAATGTTTTGGCATTAAAACAAGCAGTATAGTAGTCATGGTTTTGTTTTAATGGAGATTTCTTAACAGTACTTTCTTTCACTAATTCCGTTTACAATTAAAAGGTTCATGTTTATAAGCAGCAAATTAACGCTAACATGGTACAGGCAGAAGTTATTGTTGTTATATAAATCTTACTGATCAAATTCCACCATTCGAATTTTCTCAATTTCATGATGCTGTGGAACAAAATCATATTTTTCTCTAAGATGCATATTAACTCTTTCCAAAATCCTCTTAAAATGAATTAATCAGCAATTGAAGAAGGGAGAAGTTCAAACTTGCAGAAGTATATTGTCACCAGCTCCCTGAGTCGGCCGCAAGCAAGCTCTCCCTTTCCAATCTCACAGTTCACCTCCTCAGACTTTGGAAGGAATGCTAGAACATGTAACAATTTCTGCAGCCTCATTTCACCTAGTGAAATGGCACTCGTGGCAGGAAAGTTGAAGATTAAAGGTAACACGTCCCTAGCAATCAAACTGGAGAAGCTGCTGAGTCAGATGATCACCAAACTGTGAAGGAAAAGAAAAAATTATATGGCCCGCTAAGCTCGAAAGGAAAAAGCTCAGCTGCTTAAAATATAGTGATTACTTTTTTCCACTGTATTATAAGGATACGCGTTGTTTGTCCTGGAGAAAATGGAATTTCTATATCTGTATGAATTGAAATTCTAATGAAAACAGCTAGCCTAATCAAATAGAAACGTCTTTAAGTGGAATTCTAAGACATTCAATTTTTTTCTTCTATTTTGTGGGTTTGGCCCTCTGAGCCTTACATCTCATTTACCACCTACTGCCAGGAAAAGTATTAGGAGCAGTCGGTCAGGGTCAAGGACTGATACGAGCTCATTTCACATCTTCTACTCATGTAAAATGAGGTTAGTCTGTTTTAAAATGTTTAGTTTTAGATTGTATGCTAAGGAAAATCTTGATAGCATCTTAAATTTTCACAAACTTATTTTAAAAGGGTCTTCCACAATGATTTTCACAGAATCACAGAATTATATGCAATAAGTAATCCTTGTACCTTTTGACTTTTATTGTTCCCTTCCTTCCATTGGCTCTGAAATTCTGGTTTCTTTAGTTCATTAATTTCCAATCTTTTAATTGTCTAACACGTGCACTTAAGGCTATAAATTTTCCTTTTCTTACCACTTTAGCTGTATCCCACAATTTTTAAATACATAGAACATTCATTGATATTCACTTCCAAATACTTTTGAAATTTTCAGTGATTTTCTCTTTAATCCACAAATTATTTAGGAGTGCATCTACTCCAACTTTCTTTTCTTTGTTAATTTTTTAAAAATTTCATGCACTATATAGAAAAAAGGTTGTATGTACAAATTAAGGAGACAACTAGCTTTGTAAGACTTTTTATGATAAATAACTTTTTCCCTTCCCTCATTCTCCACTCCTGAGGCCCTCATTTTCAAATCCTTTCCTTTTCCTTTTACCACCATTTCTAAATATAGTTATATTACATTTGGATTTTTCCATTTTAGGCATTATCCATTCATCTCCCACTATAGAAAATGAGAATTTAGCTCTTCCCACATCACCAACCACAGCAGCACACCCTGCCCCATATGTGTACTCCGTTTCTATCTCTCCACCCTCCCGATAGTTCTATCATAATTTTCACTGGATCAATATCATTTCATTATTACGACTACTTCTTACTCTTTGGGTCCCTAATGGCAACAGATAAGAAATCTGCTATCATTCTATTCTCATTCCTGTGTAATGACAATGTCTTTTCTCTGAAGCTTTTAAGATTTTCAGTATTGTTGATGGCTCTTCAATTTCATTATGTCTAGGTGTTGATTTGGCTACTGGGTGTTCAGTGTGCTTTAAACCTGAAAAGTCATATCTTTTGTGGGTTTTTTTTTAACCATTTCCAAATACATTCTGAAGGTATCGCTTTGTTATTGCTTTCAGATTTAACTGCACTGTGGTCAGAGAGGATGGTGTATAGGATACTGATCATGGTTAGGATCTGCCTTGTGACCTTGTACATGGTTGTTTTTTGTTAGCATGTCATGTGTGCTTGGAAATAATCTGTACTACACCACAGGAAAGTCTGAAAAAACTTTCCAAAAACTCATCATCATACAGACCACAGTCTCACAATGTAATGAAATTAGAAACTGAAAAATTAAAAATGATTTTAAAAGAATCCACACATTAAACACTTCTAAATAACTCGTGGGTAAAGAAATCACAGTATAAACTGTGAAACATCTAGGAGTGAATGTCAATGAAAGCACCACGTGTCTTACAGCTGCCTCACAGTTTCAATCCCTTCCTTTAACTCTCGTAATTTCAATGTATTTTCAAATCTCTCTGAGACTAGTCTCTTGGGGATGAATTGTTTGTTGCACCTGCTGACTCCCTCACGGCATTTTTTCCCTCCAAGTGCTTTGTAAACTCAACTCATCTTTAATTTTTTTCTCCCAAAGGAGCCCTGGGCTGTGGAGGTGTCTGTATGGGTGGGTTGTGCGAATTTGGAACCATCCTGCAGTTCTGATTTCCCTTAGGGGACTGTAAGGGTCCCACGGCCGAGAGTGGCCAGCAGCTGCTCTATGGTAGCCCTGAGGCAGCTGGGGTTCTACTTGTCCTCCTTTCGAGAACAAGACAGCATTCTGCAGACCCTGGCTTTCTGCATGGAACACAATTCCAGCTTCAGCTCTTGCTCACCACTGTGGCTTTTGAGTTTTCTATTCAAATGTGGCACCTGTGTGTGTCTCTTACTTGTTTCCACTTTAGTTATGCACAGAAAAATGTTTTGGTGAGTTCTATACACTTGTAGTGGGAGGAGGGCCTCTCACAACTGCTCGGTCAGCCGTACTGCTTGAAAGACTAATGAAGGAATAAGTGAACCAGCCAAGTAGCCTCCAGTCTCCTTACACAAAAATGAGGTAAAATTCAGAAGGGAAAGTGACAAGATAATGTCCAAGGAAGTATCAGCAGGATACCCCCCTAAATGATTTCAGTTTTTCAAGCCTGATTTCTCCACCTTTTTTTAAAGCTTTAAAGCTTTTATTTATTCATTTATTCTTAGAAGGAAAGGGAGGTAGAAAGAGAGGGAGAGAAACATCGATGTGTGAGAGATACATGGATCAGTTGTCTCTTGAACGCCCCCAACTGGGGACCTGGCCCACAACCCAGGCATGTGCTCTGACCAGGAATCGAACCTGCAACCTTTCAGTTCACAGGCCGGCGCTCAATCCACTGAGCCACACCAGCCAGGGCTCTCCACCTTTCATCTTAGTACTCCCATCCATAGGAAACAGACGTGCCTCCAAAAATTTATAACTACCACGTAATTTTTTAAAAAGAGGTTGTTTTACTTATCAATCAATGCATCCCCCCCAAAAGATATGTGTACTTAGAATGCAGTTCATAATGATAGCTGACAAAATTAAAAGTGCATCCTTTTCATTTTTTAGAATCAATACTCACATTCTCCAAAGGGTACGAAATGACACTGCCTGGGGGTAGAGCAAGTTTGTCCACCCCCTTCACCATCACCATAACAGTAGCCTGAGGACGATGGAATAGGTTCCCCACGGCAAGTCCCGGCCAAGAAAGGTCCTACATGTGGAAAAGCATGAAATGGCACTTAACACAATGCATACCGCATAGAAATCTCTAAGACATATGCCAGGGACCTCACGTTTTTGGGCAAACTTGAAGATGAAGACTATTCGAATGACCAAAATATAATGTAACTGCAATGCTTTATGGGTTCGTGCAATTATATAGTTTTTCGTAGATTGACCTGCACGGTTTCCACCAATGAGATCGCTTCATTCGATGTGGACAAGACAGTGTGTTGACATCTAAGGTCCATAACAGATGGCGCGCGAAACACGAGAAAGCTCGTGAGCGATCCTTAAGTTGTTCATTATCAACTCAGAAAACCATGCCCCAGGAATATCTAATAAACAGAGTTAAGGGTTTCTGGGATGACACTGTAAATGAAAATTCATGGGAAGAGCAAATGTTTTATTTTAGGCAGTAGTTACAATCTCCTCATCAAGGATGTGGATTTCTACCTTCCTTATTTTCTTTAAAACTTCTACAGATTTGAATGGTGAAGTTTAATAGTAAGCCACATCAAACCTTTGATGGAAAACAGCAGGCCAGTAAATAAAACATAGGTACTTTTCAGACTCAAGGTTACAAACTAGTCTTGTCTTCATGTAACTGTGGACATTTTCTTCCCCCATCATGTAGATGTCCTTATCTACAGCATCACTCGCCTCTTTCCATGACACACATGGCAAGACTGTCGTTACAACATTCTGTCTAGACTAAGCTCTTTATAAATAAAACAAAATTCCTGCTGAAAGGAATTCATATTAGTTTACTAATAGTTATTTCTAAAGGTTATTTTAATTGCCATTTGAAGTCAAATTTAAGTCTGTAAAGAACAAACTACAAATTGCATCCTTAAATGTAAACAACCAATCGCGTTTATGCTAGGAGCTCAGGAGCTCCTCCCACAGGCCTGACAGAGAACCTGAGCTGGGCTTCTGGTCTCCAGGGCACTCAGGACCTTGGAGGAACATTCCTTTGAGTGACTGGTGGTATTTGGAAGCCACATCAAAGCGCCAGACTTGTAAAATGTGAGGAGATAATGATAGGAAGATAGGGCAGCAAACGGAATTCCGGAATTCCTTTTCTTCTGGCCCACAGCTTTAGATTTCTCGTACTGACTGGATCTAGGTCTCTTGTGCTACATCAGGTAAGCAGCCAGTTAACACATATTACAGCTTAAGTGTAGGAAACCATGGCCCCAGGCTATTCCTTAACTACTGACAACACAATTTTTCTAAACTCAGGCAAGATGCATACACATTGTATCATTTATAACAAATTCTACGAAATTGAATATTTGAGTCTCCCACTCCAAATTCATATGCTGCAATCCTAACCATTAAAGTGATGGTGTTTGGAGGTGCGGCCTTAGGGAGGTGATTAGGTCAGAAAGGTGGAGCTCTCATGAGTGGGATTAGTGCCCTTATAAAAGGGACTCCAGACAGCTCACTCGCCCGCTCTGCACTATGTGAGGACACAACAAGAAGTCTACAGTCTGCAACCTGGAAGGAGAGCCCTCATTGCAGCCTGACCATGCTGGCACCCATCTCAGACTTCCAGCCTGAGAACAGGAAGAAATGCCTGCTGTTTATAAGCCAACTAGTCTATGGTACTTTGTAACAGCAGCCTGAACTAAGACAGAAATCTATCATGTGTACTGAAAAAAATAAAATAAAACGATACATCCGATTAATAGTAGGACAGCGGCATTCTCATCTATACAAAGTTGTCACTACTATGAATAAACTATTAGCTGGTTAATGATTTATAAGGATTTGGTTTCATAAGCCAAGCTTGGTACTTATCCAAAATCTCCCCAAGTACAAATGAGCTTTTTTGCTTTTACAATCTGTACCAAATCAACCTGTCTGCTTGTTGCTTTCTTGGGCTATAACAGAAATCAACAAAAGTGCTTTCAGAAGCAGCTCCAAATACTTTTTAAAAACACACATACTTCTTTCACAGAGAAGCCCATGGACAATGCAGCCACATCTGGGATTCGTTCTCCTGGTATAGGCCACTTTCCATCGCGGAAAACAACAGACCCCGGTGATCTTAATATGCTAAACTCGTTCCCCAAAACACCTGAGAAGAAAACAGATTAGTAAATGAATGATCAGCATCATAAATCTTTTGCATCCATGCTGAAAATTATTAAATGTTTCTCTATTCCCTTGGACTTAGCATACTAAATTATGATTGGACAAACTGCTGAATCCTAAATAAATATCAGTGAATTCTTTTTCAAGGTATGACTCTAAGAAATTCTGCGATAACAAAGATACAACTATGCAACCAGGTTTTCCTAATGATCTAGATGCCTTCCTACAGACGGCCCTTAAACAGGGGTATGTGGCAATTTGTCAAGAATTAGACATCAGTGGCACTTTTCCAGAATTTAAGAAACAAACAAAAAAAACCCTGGCATAGACTAACAAGGAAGAAAGGAAAGTTAAATTTCTAAATTATTTCTATCATTGATCCTTTTCAAAATGAAAATTCATAAAATTCCTAGCATTTCACCCTAAAACTACAGCAGGTTAGTATATCTTAGCAAAGATCCTATCTTTCCTTGAATCCTACAGGCAAACCTAGTGAAACAAGACTGTCAAATGGGGGGACATGTTACCAGTCAGACTATAAAACACTTCAGACTTTAGAAACAAAATCCAGAAAACAGTATTTCCAATGGACATATCAAGAAGGTGAGAAAAAGTATTCTGCAATGATACTGTCAACTAGTCTAAGGGTACGGGGCCAGGGGTTAAAAGGTGAAGGATGAGAATAAACGGCCTCATTTATAGGCCCTCCAAGGCTAAGGATGAGGTATCTGGCCTCTTAACCCGTCCTGTGTTAACCCAATGATGTCGAGCTTACACAAGGCCAAGCAGCTAATGGAACCTTTTGGGTTCCTATGAAAAGATTAGCTCCAAGCCCATAACAAACCTTGTTCATGCCTAGCATGGGACACGAGGCTTTAATAAAGCATCATTGTTATTCTCTTGACCTAAGGAAACTAACAAGAGTATGGGAATAAAATTGGAAGCAACAGCCAATGTTTTGGTGTTGCAGTGTTGACAGAAAATAAAAGGCCTCAGGATGGTGCTGATACAGCCTGGGGAATTATGCGTTTCAATTCAGTGCAGCCACCAGAGCAGAAATTTCCAAATTGTTCTAGCTTAAGGCAAACCAAAAAAAAAAAAAATTTTTAGCAGAATGGAATGGCCGTTTGTAACTGATAAACATCTTAGTTCACTAAAGTAGTAGTTATTGCAAACTCCAAGAAAAATGGGGCCACAGGAGATGCATACTTTCAAAGTAACACACACATTTTTAAGATTTTATTTATTTTTAGAGAAAGGGGAAGGGAAGGAGAAAGAGAGGGAGAGAAACATCGATGTGTGGTTGCCTCTCATGTGCCCCCAACTGGGGACCTGGCCTGCAACCCAGGCATGTGCCCTGACTGGGAATCCAACCAGCAACCTTTGGTTCGCAGCCCGCGCTCAATCCATGGAGCCACACCAGCCAGGGCAGTAACACACATATTTATAAAAACCATAGTGAATCTGGAAATAACCGTTTTAAGATGTGGCCCTACTCACTCAACCCCAACAAAGTTATGCCAAATTACTTCACCTCAAATTTATAGTTGGTTAGATTCAACTTCTATGCCTGAACAACAGTCCTTCAGGAGCCGAAGCTTTAGAAAACCTTAGTCATGGGCTCCGCTATACCACAAACTGCTGCTTAATGAAGGTATTTCGGATACCTGGATACCTATCAGAATGTCATGTGTCCTCTACCTGAAGGGGGACACCATGTCAACTTACAAACACTACGCTTGCCAGCAATCATCTGCACTGTCCCAACACTCTAGTACTTTGAAATGTTTTCCCTTTTACTGAACTGAAATGCGCTTCCTTACTTCTTCCACCTTTGATCACTCCTGACCGGGTCTCATCAGATAACCTTATCTCCAGCTTCAAGAGAAAACAGAGGAATTCCTCCAACTACCTGCTTCCTCTCTCCACCACAAATTTGTCTACCAGGAGCCCCTATCCTTATCTCTCCTTCCAGATGCTGGCAGGGATATTGCTCTCCCAGTCTAAAATACCGGTAGGCCTGTGGTTCAGTCCTCTTAGGGACCTTCATTCATTCACTTATTAAATTATTCATTCAGTGTTTATTAAGCCACTATTCCAGGACAACGTATTAGGAGTTAGGTGCCTACATGGCTGTAGGTATAAAAAGCTGGCCCTGTAGAACATAACCTCCACATGGGCAGGGATTTCAGTCTGTCTTGTTCACACAACATCCGCAGGGCTGAGAACACTGCCTGATACATTGTTGTGCAATAAATACTGAGTTAGCACACACTTTACGCTACCAATTTTCCCCTACCAAGTGGCTCTTTCACTTCAGCATAAAAATACTGTTAGGGTGCTCCCATTCCAAAAGTAAAACCACAAAAAACCTCCTTTGGTCCTCCCATCCTCCACCAGCCTCTCTGCTTCCTTCCCTTCAGGGCAAGAATCCCGGCAGAGCAGCCAGTTTGCTTCTCCGTGTCTTCTCTACCTCACATGTGCCACCTGCTCCACAGCTGACCCCACGTGCCACTGAAACGACTCACCAAATCCCAAAGACAATTTTCAGCGCTTGATTTACTGAACTTCCCAAAACATCTGATATCCCACCTTGGCCTTCATAAGCCCATTTCCCTGGTTTTTCTTCCAATCCCTCTCGCTGCTTCTCCTCAGTTTCTTTCCCTTCCTGTCTGTGAAAGCTGAGATGTCCAGACTTTTTGGGTTTCAACCTTTCAGCACAAAATTTGAAAGTAGCCCCACTACACATATATTTATTTACAAAGTATACACTTGTAGTATAATAGATTATATATTCATAATATATTATAAAGCACACAAAAAATGGAAATCTTTCAAAAGGACATAGGTATCTGTAGTTTTCTTCCCAATTTAATCATGAGAAAACATCAGACAAACTCAAATTGAGGGACATTCTACAAATAGCTGACTATTACTATACCAAAAAGAAAAAAAGAGGGGGAGAGAGATAAAAAATATATATAAATGGAGGTTCTAGTACATTCTTCCTGCATCCCAGTAGATCAACTAGCATACTCCACTTTGGAGATCTGAGGATTCCATTCCTGACCTTCACTGCTTTCCAGGCCTACATCTCTCCCCTAAGGCTGAAAACACCAAAACACATTGATGGCTCCCAGATTTTGATTCTCAGCCTAGATTTCTCTTGCACCTTAGACCTACACACCCAACAGTCTCCTGAGCATTTCATTCTAACTAAGTCCCATGGGGCCTTCAAACTCAACGGGTTCAGAACTGAGTTCACCATCTTTCCACACGCTCCCCCTGTATTCTCTGTATCTATGGATGACATCACCGTTCACTCAGTGGCTCCAAGGGGTCCCTTTAAATCCTTCCTCAACACCACAGCTCATCAACCACTGAATTCTGTCGATCTTTTTTTCTGATTATCCCACAAATCCTTTCCCCTCCATGTCCGGTGCACACGCTTCAGGCACTCACTAGGCTTCCTGGAACCGGCCACCTTATGACCTACCTTATTATCAAAATATAGATCTGTTCATTCATCCTTCAGCTTAATCACCTTCACTCACTACCCAGAGCCTTTGAGACAAAAATCCAAAACATAACACCCACGGGGACCTCACCAACATTACCTCTAGGATCTCGCAACTTAACCCATTAACCTCTACACATTCCAGCCCCTCCAAACTATTATTTGCTCTCATACTTCTGTGCTTTTACACATGCCGTTCTGTTAGAAATGCCTTTTCTTCCCACCCCACCCCAACATGTTCTGTGAGTGCCCCCAACCCAGAGAAATTTCCCTCAGCTTCCCCAATCTGTGCTGCAAGCTAAATGCTATGCCCTTTGGGAACTCCCACCATGCTATGCTGTGATCTATGAATGGTTGATGGAATCCATAAGGGAAAAAATAAACAGGTCCTACTTTTTACATCTGGGACATCAGTGAGCAAATGAAATCCCTCTTCAAAGGACATCCCTTCAAATTCCATGTGTTTCTTACCCTTGGCCTTTCCTCCCCAGGAATTTTTTCTCCAATCTGAATTTTTTCAAATATTCCTTACGACATGGTATTCATAGCCCTGATTCCCTTCCTCCAGTCTCTGTCTCTGACTTGGTAACACCATTTTAAAGGACTTATTTTTTTTTTCTCAAATAAGGAAGTCTGATCTCTTAAAGATGTTTTCCATTAAGTCACATTTAGTCATTGTGGAAAAAAGTAATTTAACCTCAGCTGACAAGACCAAGCAACGCCAAAGCTGACAAGATCAGATTCTTGGTCTGTATGAACTAGATCATTCTAGTTAGGAAAACATGTTCAAACCATGTACCAAACCAAAAACAAATAACCCCCCAAACCTCACTGAATCAAAACAATATCACATAACATTAAACATGGAATTAGAAGATGTTCAGATAAATCATAGCATCAGTTTTTTAAAATTCAAAAACTAAATTTAAAAAAGTTTTAGTTCCACCCAAGTAACTTACTAGATAGATCAGAATGACTTTCCAGAGACAGACACAACAAGAACAAAACCACCCTAAAATGTGGGGGGGGGGCATGAAAGTAAGTGTAACTATCATGTACGCAACACTAGGTGCTCCAGGGATGGAGAAGACCTGCAGATTTCACGATCATCAGTGGTCTATACCCCCATGCCCAATGAAACCACCATTCCAAAAGTGGGTTGTCTCAGCACCTCACAAAGCAGAGACACAGGCCTCAAGATTTTTACTTTACAGGTTTTAAACCAATACAATGCCTAACAAGAGTACCCAATTCCTCCAAACTGTTTTCAACTTGCCCTCTTGTTGGCCACTGTCTGCGCCTGCCCATTTTAGCCCCCAACATTTCCGCATTCTCACAGAGTGGTAGCATTCCCACCCCCTGCGCCACAGCACAGGTAATGGAAAAGGCCCTCGATTGGGAGCCAGCTGATCTGGGTTCAACTCCAGCTTTGCTGCTTACTACTTGTGTGGTGTTGGGTAATTTATTTAGGCTTAATCACTCGATAAAACAATGATGATATCCTCTTCAAAGGAGTGTTGAAAAATTAAATGAAAAAGAAAAACTAAATGAATTACATGATGCGCAGGAAGAAGCCAAATGTTAGGCTGTCTTGCGGGCCCTATGCTGAATTCTATGGAAGCTAGGTCCCACTCAGAAAGCTACCATTATCTGACATGTGATCCTAAGAACGTGACTCACATCTTAGTTTCCAAATCCTTAAAATTGTTAACTGTTACAAACTATTAAGAGGCACTTTGAATTCGCTTTTAAAAACAATCATACAAAATCAATTACTCCACCTACAACTTTTGTATCCTGAAACAATCACTGATGACAACTGCCAGAAACGAAGACACCAGAAAAATGTAAAGAAATGTAGCAGCTGATGACAGCTAAGAAGTCGCCCTTCCCTTCTTCGCAGAGGGCTGCGGTTCAACACTTGATTGAGAAATGCATTGCTGTCCTCTAAGCGCCTCCCGAGCCGGAAGAGGCTGGGATGACCCGAGGCTCGAGACAAGACAGGCGGATGCGCCTTCCACGAAGAGGCGGAGGGTGGGGCCAGCTCAGACGCCCCCCACGCAACCCAGCACTGCCCGGCCCCGGCACACCACCACCCCCTACCCTCGGCCACGCCGACAGAGGAAGGAGGCTGGGGCAAGGCTGCCGCCCCTTGCCCGCACTGCGGCACCCGCCCCACAGCTCACATCCGTGGCCGCTCCCGACCCCTGAGGCTCAGAGCCTCCCGGAGCGCGCCCCGCGCGTCCCTGGGTCCTCACCTGCCACCAAAAAGGACAGCAGCATGACGAGCACAGTCATGGTTCCGCGAAGCCTGCAGCCGTACAGGGGAACACGGAACGAGCCGGGAGAACGCGAGTGACCACGGCAGCACCTGCGGGTGACTAGCTCCAGCTCGACCCGAGTCCCGGAGACCTCCCTGTCGTTGCCTCCGCTGGCCCGGCTGCCGCTCTCTCCACCAATCGCCAGAGACGCCTCGACCTGCGGGAGAGGCGTAACCGGGCCAACGTCACTGTGATGGGCGAGTCTAACGTGACGGACGGAAGGCCCTTCTAATGGTTGACAGCAATTGCAGAGCCGGGCAGTCCCGCCCCCTGGCCCGTGACAACCAGTCACGAGATGGAGGGTAAGGAGGGCGATTGCACGGTGCGAGAAGACGGGTCCTGTAGAGGAGTCCTGAGAGCCCACGGGATGAGGTTTCCACCCGGGTGCGGACCCTTTGGCTAGTCTCGGGTGGCGGTTTCCAACCGGGGTGTCTGTCTTTCCCGGTCGCGTGGCTCCGCCCTGCCACGGGTGTATTAGTGGAACCTGCGTGGCTGGTTTGGGTTTCGCTCTAACAATTGCACAGATGCTGAGCACCAGCTGGGAGGAAGCTAGGCGCCCCTGGGGACCCCTGTCCTCCAAGTAGGGCACGACGAATAACTTTTAGTATAAATATGTCGTGAATATTTCATGGGATGTACTTATACTAAAAAAATATTTGTTGTTAGTCTGAAATTCCAAATATACCTGGGCGCTCTGTGTTTTGATTTGCTAAATCTGATAACCCTACCTCCTAAGACTTTCTGATTCTACCAGGAGTGATGTTACAGGAACATTAATTACTTTCATCATCCATTCACTCAGTGTTATGTGAGGGCTAGACATATTAATTAGGCCAGGATCCTCCTTCCCCACTTCTCATATTTTTTTTTGCCCACATATGAGGAAAGAAGTGACAATGTAGCATCTCTAGTTAGAAAGTGACTCCCCAGCTGAAGACCTTGAAAGATGGATGTGGTTTCGATACGTAGCAAAAACTGTAAGGTGTGGCGGGGAGAAAGCCTTGTCAGGTTGAGCATTAACTGTTTAACCAAAGAAGAGATGTACGGGGAAGGGAGCACATAAAGCTGAAAATATCAGTCTGGGACATTTATTGAAGATGTTGACTTTTACAGAAAAGAACTATGCACTTCGTTTGGTAGGAAATGGGAGCCACTGAAGGTGTTTGGGCATTGTTCAGTGTACCAATGTGAGACACACTTAAAGAAAGAACACCCAGTTAACTCGGTTCCCAGTCTCTGTTTTCAGGAGAAAAAAAGGAAAGTGGGTTGAAAACCGACCCCAAGAATTTCTCAGGTAGCAGACCTGTCCTGCGAAAAATTTGCCCGACTGGAAACTGGAATCAGAAGAACACTCCCCCAGACACTCTGGTTTGAACTTTCTAGACCAGACTATGCTCACCAAAGCCATTCTCAGTTTAGGGAATGAAATCTGGGTTTTCTCACTCAATGGCAGGAAACTCTTGACTCTCAAATTTTCATTCTTTCAGAGGAGAATTTGCGCAAGTGTGACTTTAAAGACACCTGAAAGGGCCGAAGGGATATTTTCGCATTAGAAATGTGAAAATGTTGGATTACCAAAAATGTCTAAAGCAGCTAATTTCCAAAACATCAACTCTAAAGTGACTGCCTTGAAAATAAATATCAATAAGAATTTAATCATTTTAGAAAATTCATTTCTTGTCATGATGGAGCCATTTCTTTTCACATCAACTAAAATTTCTTTTTTTTAAAAGATTTTTATCTATTTATTTTCAGAGAGAGGGGAAGGGAGGGAGAAAGAGAGGGAGAGAAACAGCAATGTATGGTTGCCTCTCACATGGTCCTCACTGGGGACCTGGCCTGCAACCCAGGCATGTGCCCTGACTGGGAATTGAACCTGGACCGTTTGGTTCCCAGCCTGCACTCAATCCACTGAGCTACACCAGCCAGGGTGTCATATCAACTAAAATTTCATTTTCTGGCCATCTTGCCACATGTCCTTGAACAGGTTCTAGACAAAAAGCCCTGAAAGAGCTTGTCTAAATAAACCTTACTTAGGGGCATAATCAGCTAAAAGTGGAGCAGAGCTCCTGCACTTTCATCCAGCCTAGAGAAACAGGGAAAGGTGTAGATTTTTCTGTTCTTGAAAGAGTTCTATGACATTTGTGTATCTTTTAATTTGAAGAAGACCAAACATCTTGTAAATAGACTGGAATAAAATAAATCCCTCCTCTTCCCCCACCCCCAAGAAAAATTCAAAATCTCACAGTCTTTAATACTCTATTTATATCTTGAGAAATAACAGCCCTTTCTTAGCTAAAGGCGAATTGAATTGTGTATCCTTCAATCTAAGGCCCCTTTTCCTCTGAGGTCTTAAAGGGGCAATGCTGCCTCTTATAGCTTTAGAATCCAGTAAGATAAACACTGTAGGAAGCCTACTCCTTGTTTCATAGATTAACAGATTGAAACCTGGGGGAGGACACGTGTACTGAAGGTCACATTCTGAATCATCAGTAGTTCTGCTTTATGAATGCAGCCCTTTGGATTCAATCTTTAGTGCTCAGTAAACAACTGGTGATGTGTGGTTAACATTTCCTTTGAAGCATTTAGAAGTGGATATGTGAGTGTCAGGATGCTATTTGAAGGAATGACACATATGTTTGACTAAAAGAAGCCTCCTGCCTCACCACACCTTTCCTCCCAGGCCAAATAGCCAAGACTCCAGTTATCCATTGCCCTGAGGGGAGGACTCTCAGAAGAACCAGCAAACAGAAATGTCAAACTCTTGGCTCTTGAGTTTCAAAAGGAGAGGTACAGCTGTAAGATTTGAAAGAATTTGCCCTAGCTGGTGCGGCTCAGTGGATTGAGTGCTGGCCTGTGAACCAAAGGGTCACTGGTTCAATTCCCAGTCAGGGCACATGCCTGAGTTGCAGGCCAGGTCCCCAGTAGGGGACACGTGAGAGGTAACCACACATTGATGTTTCTCTCTCTCTCCCTCCCCTCTCTTTCTCTCTCCCCTCCCCTCTCTGTACAAACACGTAAGTAAAATCTGTTTAAAAAAAGATTTGAAAGAATTTGTACATAATTCAATTTGCTTTCCTAGCCCTTCTCCCCCTCCCCCACAACCTGATAATTCCAGCAGGAAATTCTAAGTGATCCCATGGTAAAGTGGCCTGATTCCCGCAAATCAGCCACCAAGGAGCCCTGTGGAGGCCAAGATTATGTCATGCCTCAAGACCATGCAGCCCCCACTCAATTAAAATCAAGAATTTCTTTTCAGGCCCCGCTGGTGTGGCTCAGTGGATTGAGCACCCAACTGCGAACCATAAGGATCTCCGGTTCAGTTCCCAGTCAGGGCACATGCCTGGGCTGTGGGCCAGGTCACCAGTTGGAGGTGTGCAAGAGGCAGCCAATTGACGTTTCTCTCCCTCTCCCCCTTCCCCCTCCATAAAAAACAAATAAAATATTTAAAAGAAAAAGAATTTCTTTTCAAAGATACCACATACAGAATGGAAGAGTAAGGGAGAGAGAGAGAGTATCTTCACAGTGGCAAAACCTGACAGACTACCTCAGCTAGGTGATCAAGGCCAACATCAACAGGGACAGACCGTGCTGACACTATGTACCCTGGACGTGATCTCATGAAAACAGCACTTTACCTCTGTGGCCTTCCTCCCCAAACCTATAACTCCAGTGTAATCAGGAGAAAAACATCAAACAGATTCCATTGGACGTACATCCTACAAAATACCTGACCAGTACTCCTTGAAACTATCAAAGTCATCAAAAACAAGGAAAGTCTGAGAAACTGTCACAACCAAGAGGAGCCTAAGGAGACATGACAACTAAATGTAATGTGGGATCCTGCAACAGAAAAAGGAAATCTGAATGAAGTATGGATTCTAGTTAATGATAATGTATCAATATTGGTTCATTAACAGTGACAAACGTGCCACACTAATGTAAAATGTTAATAATAGGTAAACCTGGATGTGAGGTATGTGGGAACTCTCTGTACTATTGTGACAGGCAACCTCCATGTTTGTCTCTAAACTTCATGAGCTCCCATGTTTTGTACTGTGTAACCTTCATCCCAAGCCCCTGTGCTTTGTTCTTTGTCTCCCAAATAAGGTAGCTAGACCTAACTTCTGCTCCTGGCTCCTGTAATCAGCTTCTGCCACGTAGTTTACCGCCACTGCCTGTACGTATATAACAGGCTACCTCTCCTTTGTTCGATGCTCAGAATTTGGAGTGGCATCTCCTCTGAGTCCGCGCGTAATAAAGTTCGTGTTCCGCCATGTCTCCCACGTGTGAGTTAATTTTCCCGCAACACTATCTTCTCTCTTTTTCTGTAAATCTAAAACTATTCTAAAAAAAGTCAATTAAAAAATACCATAAAGTGAAACTACAAGCCACAAAATGGAAAGAGATAAGTTGTATTAATATGTAAAGCATTCCAACAAGTCAATATGAAAAAGACAACCTGATAGAAAAATGGGTGGCAGACTTGAACAGTTACTCTACATAAGAGGAAATCCAAAAGGCCAGTAAATATATAAAAATATGTTGAACTTCATTAGTTGTTGGAGAATGCAAATTTGAAACCATGAGGTACCACAACACACCACTAGATTGGCAAAGGTTAAGAAGTCTGAGTTAAGAAGTCTGACCATGCCAAGTGTAGACAAGGATGTGAATCAGCTGAAACTTTCATAATATGCTGGCAGGAATATGAATTGGTGCAATGATTTCTGAAAATATTCTTTATCTCTTAAATGTGCTCTATCTTGATCTGGATGGTGGTTACATGGGGGTTATACATAGATGAAAACACAGCACGCTGTTCACTTAAGATTTGTGCATTTTACTGTACTCAAATTATACCTAAAGATTAAAATATGCATACCCTGTTTTGACTGGTGTGTCCCAGTTGGTTGGGCATTGTCCCTCAAAGCAAAAGCTCACTGGATCAATTCCTGGTCAGGGCACATGCTTAGGTTGCAGGCTTGGTCCCCAGTAGGAACGTGTGTGAGAGGCAACTGATAGATGTTTCTCTCTCACATCGATGTTTCTCTCCCTTTCTCCCTCCCTTCCCCTCTCTCCCTTAAAAAAAAAAGAAGATATACATACCTTATAACCCAGCAGTTCTATTTGTTCATTTCTTGAAATAAATACTGCAGGAATATGCAGTTACATGTACCAGAATGCATATACAAGAATGTTCAGTATAGTGCTGTTCATAACAGCCTAAAACTGGAAGCAATTTAAATGGCCATTAACAATAGGATGGATAATATATTGTGGTATATTTCATACAATGGGATACTATAATAGAAAAGGAATAAACAATATATATTACATATCACATACATCACACATATTATGTATCACATATTCTATATTGCTTATATGAGTATAAGGAAGAAATGAAATGTATGATTCCATTTATATAATGTTCAAGCAAAAAGAAACTATATTGCCTAGGGAAAAACATAGGTGGTCAAAGTCTAAAGAAAAGCAGGGCAATTATTACCATAAAATTCTAGAGAGCAGTCCCCTGCAGGGTGGTGGAAAGGAGGGTCTGTCTGAAAGGGACACGTAGAAATATTTGGGATGCTGGTCATTTCTTAGCGCAAGTGGTGGTCATTACACTAGTGTTCATTTCATAATTACCTACATTCTGAATATTGATGTTGGCTGTGTGTTATATTTTACAGTCAAAAGGCTTCTAAACGTCTAGTTTGAATCTTGAAAAGGTGCATCTCCCTCCGACTTGACAGGAATTATTTCTGGGTGATTTCCATTTATGTTTGGAGAATCTTAAGTTTACAAACATGTTTTCAGTGAGCGTGGAAATTTCCAAAGAAAGGCCAGTGCTGTGGTTGGCATGTTAGCAGCTGTCTTCTGAGAAATCTTAGAGATGGTAGCTAGCTCAGGAATTCACCACAGGGCACAACCCAGGCCTCAACCTTCCAGCCGGAGAATCCCAAATCCATCAATGTCCCAGAGTGACTCCGACTCTGTGACATTGACCCAAAACAATACACTCATAAGATCTTAATGTTGCAAAAAGCATTTTGTTAATTTCCTCATATAATTTGTTAATTATATAGCCCCTATATGTATGTAGTACTCTGCATATTCATGTCAACCTGGTTAATGTATTCTTTCCTAAAATGCAAGTGACACAGGCATCCTACTTACTCAAAATCATCTAGATTAGGCTCTGTTGTACCCATCCCCACAGCTGGAACTACCCACCGCCTCACTCCCCGTCCCCCGGGAAGGCTGGATATTTGTGTCAGACTGACAGAGCACTGCAATAAGCCACCTTTTTAGAGTGACTGCGCAGACCATACTTCTCCATTCATGAGAGCTTCCCACCTGCTTTCCTGGTCCCTATCATGTTTGTTTTCCTGATTAAACCCGAGTGACTCAGAGGGCAATCTTATTTCTAAGCTTTAGTGGGCGCTTCATCTCAATGAGCCACTGGATAGTGACTTTGTTGACTTTAGGATAGTTCTCCCCAACCCCCCTGAAAAGCCTAATCAAAAGCATGGTGTCCTCTGAATCTATAATAACAGAAGTCAGAATATTTGCTATTTCTGAGGGTCAGGGACGTAAGCTGAGAAGAGGCACAAGAGAACTTTCTGGGGTGATGGAAATGTTCTGTATCTTGATCTGGATGGTGGTTACATGGTGGATGTTCACAGACGAAAACACAACAAGCTATTTACTTAAGATCCGTGCATTTTACTGTGTGCAAATTACATCTAAGAAGTTTGAAAAGTTGAGTATTCTCAGTTTGCTCCTAGTGGATGAGCACTTTCAAACTAACATGAACGGAAGCTATTGTGTTTAGTTTGTTCATTCACTGACTCATTCATTCATTTGTGTATCCAGTGTTGTGTGTTTGCAATGTGCTCTGAGCCCTACTAACTTGGACCTGAATGTTGGAGAAATTGCTGAAAATTGATATCCCACCTATACGGGGAAAGAGATGGGAAAAGCTTTTCATATGGCTAACCCCCAAGTTAGCAGAGATCTGTGATCACAGAGCACACTGTAAACACACATCATTGGTACATGAATGAATGAGTGAATGAACAAATGATGGCTTCTATTTATACATGAAGATTGAAATGGAGGGAATCGGATAGTGAAGTGATCACAATAATTTCAATTTCCAGATAATTATAAAGGCAAGAACAAAGCAAGATTATCCTCCTCGACCACAACTGTTTTCAAGACAGTCACCTGAGCGGGCCCTTGGTCCTCTGTCCCCTTCTGCCTTCCCCATCCTGATTTGGACCCATGGCCTACACTCCTCACTCTTTCTCTTAACCACACCCTGATTCACTTTTCTCTTAGGTCCTCTCCTGGAACTACTGGGCAAAACCTTAATCCTGCAACCATATGGCTACGCACCTGCTCTTCCTATAATGGGCTGCTGATTGATTTTTTGGAAAGTCATCTACCCCAGGGTTGACTCTCAGCTGGGTCCTCAAACCTCTCTGACCATCCTTTCTCTTGCCCTAGTCACTGCCTCCTCAGCTCCTCCCCCACCCCCACAGCTATTTAAAGTTGCCAGCAATGTCTTCAAGCCCCTAGCAGCCTCCCAACCCCTTTGGGAGACCATACTCCTAGCTCCAGCCAGCTGTTGGCCATCCCTCTTGCTGACCATAAGGGGAAAGAGTCTAGACTCAGGAGCTGAATCGGTTATTATCGATCCATTACCAGTAGCAGGAAACCGAATCTACTGCTCCCTCTACTCTCATCACCTCTGGCAGGCACTTCCCCTTCTTTGTGAATGTGATGACTTATGAATGCAAAATCTCCTGTCTCCACATACTCTTCCCCAACCACACCAGGAACCCTGCACACAGCAGCCTGCAGGGGCGCCTTGCACCGACTCACTCTCTGCCATTAGTGAGATAAGTGATAGCCAAGAGGGGAGCACCTGAGGCAAGCTTTGCACTGTCGTCAGCCTCATGCATGGCCCCAACCATGTCTTGAGTTTCCAGTGTGCGCTAGGTGTGGTGCCCAGGTTCGGGAGAGAAGAGGGGCCCAGCCTCAGCGTCTCGTTCCTAACTCATCCAGTATTCAGACTTCCGATGTGACGTTGTTCTCGCCTTTGTTCATTGTCAGACTGTGTCTTGGTGCCCAGTTCAGCCTTCCACTTTCAGGTTGCTTGCTTGTTGGAGTACACTTTTTAGTTTACAATAGTTTTAGGTTTACAGACTAATTGCAAAGACAGTACACAGAGTTCCTACATACCCATACCCAGTTACCTCTATTGTTTACACCTTATGTTTGCATGGTATATTTGTCACAATTAATGAACCAATAGTAATATATTATTATTTTTTTAAGTAATGCATTATTATTAACTAAAGCCCATATTTTATTCAGATTCCGTCAATGTTTACCTAATCCAGCTGGAATTTTGATTCATTTCTTTCCTTCCTCTGCTCCTGAACTTGCCTTGGCCTGGGCAAGATGCTCTCTGCCCAAGGCCCCTCCCCTCCCCACCTCAGCCCTACACATGCAATGGCAGCACTAACAGGTGAACCTATCAACCCTAGAAGCCACAGTGCCCTGCATTTCTGACTCGGCACTTCTTCCTGGAGCTATCACAGTGTTTCCCGCAACCATTGCGTTCTTCCCTCTTGTACTCATGTTAAGTCTATTTGTATTCATTTCTCCCATGCTGGAATAGTTCTACATATACTTGGCTTACTCAGAAATAATTTAATTGCAAGTAACTCATTTGCTCACCTTAAGACCTTAACGAAAACAGGGGCCCATTATTGGCAGGACCTAACGGTATATAACAAAAGCGTTGGCAAAATACCTCATAAGGGCGCTGATTTGGTTATCCAGCTACCTGTGTGACCTTGGAAAAGTTACTTTACCTCTCAGGGGACAATTTCTTTGTCTGTGAAATGGGAATATTGATAATAGAGGTGTCAACCCCATAGATCATGTGAAAATTAAAGTTAATGCACAGAGAGCACTTAGAACAGTGTTTGGCAATGATGATGATAAGGGTATCTCAAGGAAGGACCAAGGGGTAGGAAGAGCATTAGGAACAGGATGGAAGAATAGGAAAGAAGTTTCCTCTCATTCTCTTTTAAGGCTACAGGGTCTCCCTCTTTCCTGCTTTTCTCTTGAGTGTTTGATTCCTTCTTCTGTTCTCTGCAGGGCGGGACTCAGGGTAGAAAATGAAGCTAAAGTGTCTAGTACTCCCAAGCTAGGAGATTCAGTGTTGGTGTTCACATTCCAAATTGTTGGAAGAGAGAAACACAGAAGTCCCCCTGAGTCAGGCAACGTCCAGGGGTCCCATCACCGTTGGTATATGTGGGTGCTTATGTGCAGCCAGTGATTCATAGGACTTCCCCTCTCTGGCTGAGGAAGCAGCAGTTTCTCTCAAAGGGAGTGTAGTAGTTATCTGTTGTGGTACCACAAATCACCCCTGAACTTAGTGGCTTCAAACAACAAGAATCATTTATTATCTCTCAGGGTTCCTTTTTGTCAGGAATTTGGGAGCAGTTCAGCTGGGTGGTTCTGGCTTGAGGTCGCTCGCAGCGTTGCAGTCAGGTCGTGGATGGAGGTGGTGTCATCTCAAAGGCTTCTATACTTGTTTGGCACCTAGGTTAGGAAGACTCAAATGGCTGAGACATAAGAGGGCCTCTGTATATATGTATGTATTTCTACATGGTCTCTCCACATGTACAGTCCAGCGTGGCGGATTTAGGTAATCAGACATCTTACATGGTGGCTCAGGACTCCAAAGGCTCCACTGTGTGTCCAAGAGGGAGAGAAAACCAGGTGGAAGCCATATAACCCTTTATGACCTAGCCTCAGAAGATCACTAAGCATGCCTTCCTTGTTCACTTGCTCATCATATCACTTGCTTGATCAAGGCAGGTAGAAAGTGCTGCCCAGGTTTAAGGGGAGGGAACAAAGACACCCCACAATGTGTCAGTGGAGGCCTGCCAGAGTCACATTGGAAGAAGAGCCTTAAGCTGGGATATTTATTAGAGTGGCCATCTTTGGAAAATACATTCTGCCACAGGGGGTTTTCACACAGATGAGGAGACAATGATTAACATATCTAATATAATACCATTTAGTATAGTTTACCAAAGAATATATTTTTACCCGAGAATATATTGTGGACATTATTGTGGACATTTTTTCACATACTTATTCTTCTGGAGCATCCTTTTACAACAAGTGTTAATTTTTAGCCTTAATTGGTATGACTCAGTTGGTTGCACATTGTCCCATGAAGTGGGGGCATCGCTGGTTCAATTTCTGGTCAGGGGACATAGCTGGGTTTCGGGTTTGGTCCTTGGTCAGGGTATGTGCAGTGGGTGGGGGTGGGGGATGGGGCGCTGATCGTTGTTTCTCTCTTACATCGATGTTTCCCTCTCTTTCTCCTTTCCTTTCCCTCCCTCTGAAAATAAATCAATAAATAAAATCTTTTTTAAAAGTGTTAATTTTAAAAGGTTATGTATTCAAAGCAATGCATACTCATTGTTAAAAAATTCAAAATAATTCAAAATATAGAGATGCACAAAGTACAATGAGAAGATTCTCCCTTTTCTTCTAGTCAGACTTTCTGGGGGCAACAATAAGTTCTGCATCTGTCTAGAGTTTCCTCTATGTGTACCTATTCAATCATATATATGATTTGATTTGATTTTTAATAAAAATCATGTTATATATTCTCACTTATTTTACTTTAAAATGGCCCCGGTATCTTGCCATGGCAGGTGGTAGAGATGTGTCATACTCTCTAATAGGGACATAGTATTCTACTGTCCATCCTATTATGCCTGTCATTTACTTTAAAGATGGGCCGTGTGTTAGAGATGTGTGTGTTATTTAGTTTAAGCTACACTTTAAGTCCCGGCAGTTGCTCTTTACAGGAATTCACACTCGAGAAGCTGTCGGCTGCTCCAAGTGCTGTATCTACTTTTATCTTCAATCAACATCAGATGTTTTGCTAATGAGCAAAATGATTGTTCAAGTGAATCTGCACAATGATGTTAGAAATGGGCTCTTATTGTTGAATTGAGAAATAAGTATTCAAGGTATATGGACTGGCTGAAAGAGACATTTCTCACATCTGTACAAATAGGATGATTGACACTGGACAAATACGTGACCTGTATTCAGTGGCACTTGTGGCTAGATCTTTAGTCGGGCTTTTTCCAGCCATAAATTTGGACATTCTCATTGCCTGACACTGCCTGCCCGATGCCTCCTACCAGGCTGATGGGATCCTGCATCTAGAGTACTGTATCACCTCCAATCAACCTTGCATGCAAGGACAGAGTTCAGTGAGTGCACAGAAGAGGTTATTCCACTGTTGCTAGGCCTGCTTTTAATATATAGCTGGCTGACTCGGACCTATTATCTGCTTTCATTATAACCTAGTAGCAAGGTGGGGAATTAGTAGGCTCCACTTACCCGGGAACAATGGTGGCTACCAGAGGGCCTTATAAGAGAGCCTGACTAAATAAATTGGCCTTGGTCAGTTCACAGCATTATCATAATTTAACTTTCCAAACCTGTTTCAACAAACAGTTCAAATGCTTCCAATGTTTTGCATTTACATGAAATGCTGCAGTGTCATCCATTTCACAGAAGGTTTGCATAAATCCTTTTAATAATTGCATAATATTTCATTGTGTGGATGCACCCTAATTTATTAATCCCTTATTTTTGTATTTTAGGTTCTAGCAGAATCTAGCTCTGAACACACATCTGGTTAAGGCCAAAGCCCAAGTCTTTTCCAATACTTCTAGACAGAATTTTTGGAAAGATTGAATCTGGGAGTCAAAATGCCAGGAGTTCATTGTGGATGTTGCTCTTTCCCCAGTTCCTGTTTGATTGTGGATTCCACACCAGACCACAATTGACTTTTCACTTCTTGGGGTCAGATGAAAATGATTCTCCATCCTTGTTACAGGTATGAATTTCTGAACAAACTTAAGAAATGCTGTTATTACAATCTGATTTTCAAGCCCAGGAAGGTGCCAAGATCAGATTGTCAATATATGAAGTTAAATATAACCTCATGTACTGAGCAATATATTTAATGTCCTAATTAATAATTCAGAGCATCAAGTGCAGTGTGGAAAGATATCATGTCTACACTGACTGTTTGTGGGAAAATTTGCTACCTTAACTGCATTATACTCACCTTTCACCCACCAACCAAAAAGCAAAGCAGAGACACTGGCCAAGAACTGGCAAGCATATATTAATAACAAAGGGCAGTGAGAGTATTATTCTAATTTACCAGTGATAATGCCGCTGAATAAACCTGAAATTTCATCTTCTGAGACAATGGAGATTTTGATGTGGATTTTTGCCTTCATTATAGTGTTTTATGGTCTATATTCCTAAGAACTGGGTCAGATTTTGCATTATGTCTGTAATGTATTTTAGAGCGCCTGATATTTACATTCCTAGGCAAGCAGTATATATAATGCCATTTTAATACTGGAGTTTTAAGATAGAGGAGTTTTTTAAATTGAAATAACAACTCACCCCCCCCATACATAGTTCAATGTAACTTAATTTTTTTCTAAATGAATTCATGTGTGATTTTCCCTCCTGCAGATTCAGTCTTTCCCACTCCACACATCTCTTCGCCCCGGCTCCCAGCCAGCCAAACGTGAGTTCTATCTTTTCTGATCCTCCAGAGTGTTTTATCATTTTTTATCTTTTACAGCAGGGTGCCTCCTCAGTTGGAATTTTAATTTGTTTGTAGGCAAGAGAAGTTGCTTGTTAAAAGCTGTCTGGGTCTTATTTATAAGTTCATCTAGTGCAGGATTATTTGTAATTGGAAAGGACCGTGAACAACTGTTACCGACAGGGACCGGCCTGGAGCGGGTCTGCCTCGGGCTTGCAGAGCAGTGTGTGGTTTCTGGCTTTGCGCAGGAAAGATTTCACAACACAAGTCTAGGGGATTTTCAGAGGACATTTATTAAATCTTGGGACAGTGAAACAAGGAAGGGCCTAGGGTAGAAGAAGCAGTAAGAGAGAGATCAGGCGCGGCTGCTTTGGCTCCCTAGAAAAATTACAGGAGAGAAGTGAGCCAAGGTGGGGTTGCTCTTAGCTCACTGGAGAGTCAGAGAAAAAGGGGACTTGGGGACGGGTTCAGGGGATAAGCCCAGGACAAGTTGCCACTGCCCATTGCTCCCCTGGCTGCAAGTTTGTGGAAACCCTTAGGGTTTGGGAGATGCGCACTGTTAGAATGTACTGGAACATGGACCTAAGCCACCGCCTATGCTGGAACAAAGAAGGTATACAGCGCCGGCTAAATACTCGACCATGAGATTTCCCATCAGGACCAACTGTGGCACAGCTGCCGGCATCCTGCTGGAAACCAGTTGAATCCTCACTGCCCCTCCCCTCTCCCTCAAGTTTTCTATAGAATCAGCCCTCCATAATCAGATACCCAGGACACTGGGAGCAGATCGGCAGGGTGGCTCAACCTCCCCTGGGAGTCTGCTACACACCTTAAAGGCCCTTGTACCCCTTCCCTTGGGGCTGCCATCCATTAGGACTGCTTGATTGCAGTGTCCTGCCTCCAATAAAAGCCCTTAATTGGACTTTTCTGGCTCTGGGTCCTTTCTTAGCCACCTCAGCTACCTAACACCTACCTAACAGTACCTGTGGGGAAGAAGTGGGAAAAGGGAAAGCTGCGGGGGAGAGTGCACTCTGGGTTCTTGAGGGTTTTATTTATTTATTTATTTTTCAGTCCTTACCTGGGGATATGCTCACTTATTGCATTGATATAAGAAATATCTGATTGGTTCTAAAAGGTCCTTGGGTCATCTCTGTTAGCTCTGTAAGTGCACAGTGACAGACAGCCTGGGGGAGGGGTATAACAATGACCTTCTTTGTGGCCGGATGTGGCCTGCCTCTCCCAGTAGGCCCTGGTACAGAGTGACTGACTCAGGGGAAATTTGTGTGGGGCTCAAGAGATTCCTCATAGTAGTTCCTGCAAACCCTTCACTCTTTGTAGGAACTATTATAAAGGACACATGGACAGTAGCAAGGAGGGTGGAAACGGGAGGGAGGTGGGGAGGGCTGGGTTGGTGGGGAGGGGTGGGGGGAAAAGGCAGAAAACTGTACTTGAACAACAATAAAAAAATGTTAAAAAAAAAGAGAGAGAGATTCCTGAGATTACAGGGAACTAGACCTGAGTCCTTCAGTTTTGAGGAGTCTCCCTTCTCTGATGGGTAAAGGGTCCTGGTGGGTGTCTGCTGGCCAGAGAGGGGACATGGAACACTTGGGTAAGTGCACCAAGAAGGAAGAAGCTTGGCTCAACAGCTTAATGCTGACTGTTAAGGAAGGTGGATTCTGGCCAGGTGTGGGGCTGGGCCTGCAAAGCCCCAAGTGTGTTGTAGAAACAAGGACTGTTTCAAGGCAAAGTACAGCAATACACTTGGGATCCAGCCCCTGGCAGCTTATCCCAGGACTCCCCAGAGGAAGGAGGTCAGCCTTCCTGAGAGAGCCTGCGCAGGAGCTCGAGTAGGGATGATTTAGGGCCGTCAGACTGAAGAAGCCCTCTGCTATTCATCAGCAAAGCTTGGGAGCAGCCGTGGCAGCATAGAAAGAGGGTGCCCCTGTCTAGTTCTTTCCAGGGGTTTGGAAGCAGAACTGGGATGGAGTTGGACTGGCCTCCTGGATAAATTACCTAGAGAGGAGCCCCAAGAGAGAAACTGGCTTTTAATCTGGGTGTGTGGACCCTCAAGCAGTTCATTTGAATATAAGAGACTTGAAGGGGAGCAGAATTTGCCACCCCAAAATGTGTCTCTTTGGCACAAGGCTTACTTTAGGCTGGTTATTTTGAAGAAACAGCAGACAGAAAAAACTCTGAAAATGGAGTAGAAGTTACCTTTTGTAAGAGACATTTACACGGATAAGGGAAATCTCCATTTGTAAGGGCGTCTCCCCCAGTATAGCAGGAAGAGGAGAATGACTCTAAGTTTCTAGAAACTCTTTCCCAGTGGAGAAGGCTTAGACCTAAATTTGCATAATAACCGCAGCCTTGTTTACTGTGCTTTGCCTGATAACCTCTCATAACTGCCTCCCAACCCGCAGCTTTTTCTTTTGATTTTAGCTGCAGATGGTATTTAAGGTGGTGGCTTCCGCCATTTCAGGGAGTTACTCAATTTTCCTGGGCTCTGCCCTATAGAGAGAAGGTATATGTGTGATTAAACCTCTTTTTGTTTTTCTCCTGTTAATCTGTCTTTTATTATGGGGGGGCGTTTCAGCCAATAACCTAGAAGTGTAGAGGGAAAATTATTTTTCCTTCTTTACAGACCAAGTGATATTAAGGTATCATTGTTATTTTGGGGGTGATAATAGTTTTGTGATTATGTTTACAAGGATTCCTTGTCTTTAAAAGATAATACTGAAGAATTTGTGCATAAAAGAATATGATGGTTGCCATTTGTTTTAAAAAATCAAAAAGGAGGAAGAGGGGGAAGGAAAAAGTGGGTGGGGCATAGATGAACTGGTATGGGCCATAAATTGATATTGTTACACTAGGTGATGGGTGCGTGGGGGTTCATTATACCACTCTCCTTTTGTGTACGTTTAGAAAACGTTAAATGCTTTAAAAAAAAAAAAAGAGGCCACGTGAGCTTATTTAACTCCAAACTAAAAGTAAAATTCGTCCTACCAAAGATGTACAGGGTGGGGGGAAAAGGTAGGTTTACAGTTGTTCCTATGGAAAATAATACAATAATTAATAAATAATAATATAAGAATAAACTGTTTCACATACTCACAGCTCTAATTTTTTTGCTCCACCCCGTATACAGTATTTGTTCCTGAGCTCCTAGATCTCTTCAACTCTTTGCTAATGCAAAGAGCTTGTCGTAAACATCTCTGTTTCAGTGCTTGAGTTTCTTGCTGGCACATGGAGGCAGCAGAGGACAGTGGTTAAAAGGAAGAGTACTGGACACAATGCCTGCAGCACACATCTGGGCACAGCCACTTAGTAACAGGGCAAGTTACTCAGCTCTCTGCCTCAGTTTCCTCATCTGTGCAACAGGAATAAAGAAAATAATATACCCTACATGCTGTTAAAAGGATTAGACAGGATGATATAATATGGTACCTGATACATAAAAAGACTCAAAAGTGATTATTAATATTAGCCACTCCAAGAGTATTTATTGAATATGAATGCCTTGATTAGTAAAGGTGTATGAGAGGCAGTATTATTATAAAATCTATAATTTTATAATTTGTCTTATTTTAAAAACCTATTCAATTTTTTCTAACATGCTTAGTTTTCTAAGAAAAGTTTGAAATTAGTTAGTGACACGGGGTAGATCGGACCTGCCGATACCCGTGGGTGACTGTGACCCAATGCGTGTATGAACCTCATACCAAGACACGCGGGGAAAGAGAGACCGGGGCCACGTGGCTGATTCCTCCCATCTCAGGAAAAAGCCTCGTGGCTTGCCCAGCCAGGGTTTTTATCAGGGGCCAATTTACATAGAATTGATTATTCATGGATTAAGCAGAACAGGTAGGATTACTCATAGCAAGGCATTGGATGTAAATTCAGATCCGGTGGCAGACAGGACCAGGGTAAAGTAATATGCAGGGCACAGCAAGCCAGAATTTTTTAAGATACATCTTTGCCAAATTCCTATTAGAGAATTTCCATTCCACAGACATGATCCACACTTGTTTACACGGGAATCACACGGAGCTGTGCTCAAAACGTGTAAATTCTCAGGACTGCGTGTTTACACGCATGTGGAAATCACTGCCACAAGTTAGAATTTGCCATCTTTTTTTGTGATTTAATTTATATTTGGTGTCTCCTTTCCAATAATAATGGATATCCAGGAAAATTCATGCTGAAAATTTGTTAATTAGCATATTTTTTTGTATTCTGTAGTCTTAAACTTCAAGGATTTCTTTTTTTAAGGTTAAATTTTATTTATTTATTTATTTACTCACCCAAGGGCATGCTTATTGATTTTGTTTGTTTTTTCAGAGAGAAGGGAAAGGAGGGAGAGAGAAAGGAAGAGAAATATCAATGTGAGAGAGAAACATCGATCAGTTGCCCGTAGCAGGCATCCTGCCTGAGACTGAAGCTGCAGCCCAGGCATGTGCCCTGACCAGGAATTGAACTCACAATCTTTCCGTTTATGGGATGATGCTCCAACCAACTGAGCCACACCAACCAGGGCACTTCACGGATTCCTTAATAAGAAATGTAAAGTTTATACTTTCTGCTGATTTATTTTTGAGAAGATTAGACATACCTTAAACATAAAATGGGGATGTACTTTTCTCCCATGCTTTGTTACTTTAAAAAAATTAATTAAGACTCAACCTCAGGATGAGGGGAAATGGGGAGTTGCTCATCAATGGGTATAAAGTTGCAGTTATGCAAGATAAAGAAGTTGTAGCCCTGACTGGTGTGGCTCAGTTGCTTCAGTGTTGTCCAACAAAGCCAAAGGTTACCAGTTCAATTCCCGTCAGGGCACATGCCTGGATTATGGGATCCATCCCTGGTCAGGATGGGTGCAGGAGGTGGCTGATCAAGGTTTCTCTCTCTCCCTCTATATCTAAAATTGATAAAACATATGTTAAAAAGAAAACAGAAACAAGACTCAGAAAGAAACTTTGACCCTTTCTCTTTGCTGCCCAAAGGAATTCAGATTTAAAAACCTGCTTCAGCCCGGCTGGTGTAGCTCAGTGGATTGAGTGTGGGCTAGGAACCAGAGGGTCCCAGTTCGATTCCCAGTCGGGGCACATGCCTGGGTTGCAGGCCAGGTCCCCAGTGAGGGCCATGTGAGAGGCAACCATACATTGTTCTTTCTCCCTCCCTTCTCCTCTCTCTAAAAATAAATAAATAAAATCTTTAAAAAAAAAACCTGCTTCAAGAAGGGAAACTTACTTAGCATAATCACCATAGCATATTCACTTTAGCATATAGGAGACAGACAGGAAGAAATCTAAGTGTGTTTCTTCCCCACTGTCTGGTTGTTTCTGGATTGCCTTGTAGGAATTTGTTTGTCACACACGTTCTACTCTTTCTCATTTACCTGTGAATTGCCTCCACATTCAAAATCTTAGACCCCTGCTCCCTTCTCCTTTGTCCAGCATGGCATATAAGCCTGAACTGCCGAATATGTGTTGGGTCTCATATCTTATGACACCCTTGGTATGTACAGCTACAATAAACTTTGTACAGTTTCTCCTGTTAATCTGTCTGCTAATTTGATCATTAGCCCAGTTAGAAGAAAATGCAGGAGAGAAAAATTATTTTTTTCACACAATATAATAACCCCAATATGGCTCTCAGTACGTAAGGTACACTGGTGCTTGGCATTCACCAGACTTTTCAAAAATCTATATATATTGTCTTTCCTAGACATCCTTCCCAAGCCTCCTACCTCAACTACATGCTTGGGACCTTATCCCTTCTGAATGATCAGGATAACATCCCCATTCTGATCTTTGTGCCAGAAAATTAGTCTTCAAAATAAGGCAGTGGTTTTCAATGACATTGCTGCCTTTCAAATCATCTCAAAATTTTGCGATTTAAAATAACAATAATCATTGTATTATTATCCCTTATTTTTTTTCTCGGGGTTAACAGGACTCAGCAAAAGGAGGTGCGTAGGAGGGTTAGAGAGTGCAAACATGACTAGAGAGGGGCACAATTTGTGAATGAGGGCAGAGTTGGCTACAGAAGTGACATGGTAGCCTGGGAGATGTTGGAAACTAGAGGTTTCAAAGAAAAGCCAAGGTACAGATGGGGACATAAACACATGCCCATGTTTTTATGTTCTATAGACATGTTAGGCAGGTGTGGTGAATTTAAAACAGGTTTGCAAGTCCTTTGACACATTGAGAGATGGAGTCTAGTTCCTCTGCCTTTGGGCACGGGATGGCCTTAGAGATGTGCTTCTAATGAATAGACTTCGGCAGAAGTGATGCTGTGAAACTTTCAGGACTAGATCACGATATGCAGTACAACTTCTTCCTGACTCTATCTCTTTTGGAACACACGTCTTTAGAACCCTGGGCCCTCATATATGAAATCCAATTACCCTGAAGCCATCATGTAGACAAACCATATAAGGATAGAGGGGCACCAACGAGCCTAGCAGTACCAGCTGCCAGCTGTGCTGAGTCTTCTCAGCCCAGCATTGGACATATAAGTAAATAAGACTTCAAGATGTCCCTAGTCCCAGCCTTTAATAGAAAATATATAAGATATTATACCCAATAGAGAATATATATTCTATTCAAACTTTATAAAAATTAACCAAAACTTAGCCTTCAAAAAAATCTGAAATTAGAAAGTAGAATTGGAAAGTTACAAGGACAAATAGCCCAAATAACTCTACCCTTTTGAAGATTTGAAAATATCCTTTATTTTACAAAAATCAACAAGAATAAGCAAATATTTTATCTAAGAAGGGGAAGATGCAAGATTAAGTTAATGATGATCAAAGAGGAATCCTTAAAATAGGGAGGGAAGTACTATAAGATGGATTGCATGAAACATTTTTTAAAAACAAGCAGAAGAATGTATTATATATACATGCTAATTCAGAGGTTCAGTGACCTGGCTTCTTTTTACATTTATGCTCTACCATCCTCAGTTGCTATTGCCTCCATTCATGCTCACAAAATGGCTGCATCAGCTCCAGGCATCACATCCTCACACTACATCCCCATGTCAGAAGGGAAGAGTCATATCTCTTTCCTTGTGCTCCTTTTTGAGGGGAAAACCTTCCTAACCTTCCTGGAAGTCTCCTAGCAGATTTCGCCATCTTAATCATTGGTCAAAATGTCACTGCACTTCCTTTCCTGAATCAATCATTGGCAAGGGGAATGGAATTATTGCCTTTGGCTTTGACTTGTCAGCATTCACCCCTGTGCTGGAGAGGGGTCCAGCTTCTCCTGAGTCACAAGGCCCTCCATAAAATAAAATCTCTGTTTTGTAAGTAAGTGGGTAAGGGACCAGTAATGTCTGTTATAACCTATCACTCAGGAGACTACCACATGCATCAAAATGCAATATATTCCCTTTAGTTTTAAAGTACTTCATCTGTTTGAAGGAACAAAACTCTCAAATGTTAATAAATTTATTAAATAACATGACTGAACAAATTAAACTTTTAAATTCAGTGAACTTAAAATTCTCCTGAATATTTTGGTACCAAACATAGACAGTACAATTTAAAGTTAAAATTCTAACTCTATATCAGTTACATATTTTAAGTTAGAGTCACATTGCTATTATGTACTCAAATAGGCTAAATCTTCTTCAACATTCCAAGTATATAAAGTGCCGATTTGCTTAGATTCTTTATAAGAAAATATGGGCTACTCCTAAACACTTCTAAATTTTATCAGAAATCTTCCCTGGGTCAAAAGATGTTACCCACTAAGGAACATGATTATTATCCCAGTGAAATAAAGTTATTTTGGCCACACATAAGCTTTGGAGCTACAGAGAGCCAGGCAATTCCTCTCACTTGTGCTAAGAAAACCACTATATCATCTTCTCAGCATGCTTGAGGTCGCAAAAAGAACATGCATTGACAGTTGAGTTGCTATGTCAATGCTTCTATAACTTCAGGGGGTGATCATGGGCCCCTGACATTGTACCCAATTTTTCAGTCTTCTCATTTAAGTCTATAAGCCCCACTTCAAGCTGAGTAAGCCAATAGATTTCTTTTTTTTTTTTACTTTTTAAAATTTTATTTTAGCCATTCTTTTAAAAAAATTATTGGGCTTATATTGGTGAATTACATTTTATAAATTTCAGGTGTACAACTTTATAATACACCTATATACTCTATTGTGTGCTCACCACCCCAAGCCTAGTCTCCTTTAAGACAATTGATTCTTTATTTTTTTTTGACTCTTAAAAGGTATGTGTATATCTGCCTGACTAGGTCTAAAGAACTTTGAACTTTACAGAAATTCTGCAGTTTTTTCATGGTCTCAGAACAACTCAGTACTTCCATATATTAAAATGATATTCAACTGAATTCTGGAAATCTCATGTGGTTTTGCCTGATTTGTGATCATGATGCCTAAGGTCCATTCTACTAATTTTAAATAAATACCGTTGGATTTTGTGGAAAATATTTTTAAAAGGTGTATAAATAAGTCAGTGATCATTTGCAGTAGATTTAGTGTTGTATCATAAACAAGGAAGAAAATAGGAAGACAGGGAACAAGGGATTTGGAGATACATGGTTTATGCCTGACAGGTTCTCACCACCCAGAATGGAAGCAGGCTCAGTTCAAAGAATACCAGGCCAGCTTGGAGAAGGGAGAGATGCCCAATTTCCTTACAATTACTTAAGGCTCACAGAGTGTACTTGCATGGATGGACCACCATTCATCTCTGATAGCAGGCTTCTGATTGATCTCTTTCTCTTGCCTCCCAGGAGATAGGGCCTTTGCTAGCTGGTCTTTGGCAGGCTTCCTCTGCAGGCCATTCTCTTTGTGATTCCTTAGTGTGCTAGCCCAAGGGTCATTTGAATTTTCCCAGGAATGCATGCAGCCTAAAGACAGAGAGCCTTCACCTTGCCACAGAGAACCTGACTCATGGGGTGACTTCCTGGTGGGCTGCAGGATGATGTGGCTGCTCACCTGAGTTGCTTTTTTAATATGATAGATAGATGCTGCTGCTAAAATGCTCCTTCCTGAATCTCAGAATGTCCTTCCTTCTTCTGGAAGTACATCCCTTAAGGAGTTCCTTAAGTGAGGGTCAGTGGCTGGTAAAACCACTCAGTTTTTGTTTTCTGAAGATGTTGTTTTCACTCTTCTTATTGAAATGCAGTTATCTTGGCATAAAACTCTAAGTTGATGTTATTTTCTCTCAGTACTTTAAAGATAGCATTTGGTGCCAAGACAATTCAATGATGGGAAGAATAGTCTTTTCAACAAATAGAGCTGGGACAACTGTGTATCAACATGCAGAAGAATGAAGTTGGACTCCTTCCTTCAACCATATAAAAAAATAATCAAAACTAAAAATTCTTTTGGTTCAAAGAATACTAACAATGAAGTAAAAAAACCCAACATATAGAACAGGATAAAATATCTGAGAAACATATATCTAATAAGGGTCTAGAATCAAGCATATATAAAGAACTCTTACAACTAAATAATAAAAAGACAGCCCAATTAAATATGAGCAAAGGAGATCCAGTCAAAATAGCAACGTAGGTAAATACAGCTCACCTCCTCTCACAACAACATCAAAATTACAACTAAACTATAGAACACCCATCATTCAGAAGCATCAGAAACTGAGCTGAATGGAGGTCCTACAACTATAGAATTAAAGAAGAAACCACATTGAAATTGGTAGGAGGGGTGGAGACGCAGAACGGGCTGGTCCCACATTCATGTGTGGCAGATAAAAATCAGGAGGGATATCTCAGGAGCATGGGGTCCCAGCCCCATATCAGGCACCCCAGCCCAGGGTTCCAGTACCAGAAAGATAAGTCTCTATAATTTCTGGCTGTAAAAACCAGGAGGGATTAATGCTGTGGAAGACAGAAAATTCTGGAGTCCCAGGTAGTTCCTGTTAAAGGGCCTGCACACAGACATACTGGGACTCACTGCCTCTGAGCTCCAGCATGGCAGCAGCAGGTTAAAAGGCATCAGAGACATACAGGGAGAAACTGACTTTTCTGGCATCAGGGCAAGAGCTGGGGGGCCCTATAGGACACCTACTACAGTAGGCCTCTCTATCAAGCCTGGGTAAGACATAACAGCTCTACCTAAAATATAGAAACAAACATAGGGAGGCTGCAAAAATGAGAAGACAAAGAAATATGGCCCAAAGGAAAGAACAGAACAAAACTCCAGGGAAAAAAACCTAAACAAAATGGAGACAAGCAATCTACTAGCTGCAGAGTTCAAAACACTGGTTATAAGGGTGCTGAATGAACTTAGTGAGAACCTCAACAGCATAAAAAAATTCAGTCAGAAATGAAGGATACACTAATTGAAATAAAGAACAATTTACAGGGAATCAACAGTAGGGTGGATGAAGCCAGGAATCAAAATCAAATCAGCAATTTGGAATATAAGGAAGCAGAAAACAACCAATCAGTACAGCGAGGTGGAAAAAAATCTCAAACAAAATGAGGGTAGTGTAAGGAGCCTGTGGGACAACTTAAAGCATACCAATATTCACATCATGGTGGTGCCAGAAGGAGAAGAGAGAGAGCAAGAAATTGGAAACCTATTTGAAAAATAATGGCATAAAACTTCCTTAACTTGATGAAGGAAATAGACATACAAGTCCAGGAAGCACAGAGTGTCCCAATCAATATGAACCAAAGACGCCCACTTCAAGACACATCATAATTAAAATGACAGAGGTTACTACAAAGAGAATTTTAAAAGCAGCAAGAAAAAAGCAGTTAGTTACCTACAAGGGAGCTCCCATAAGATTGTCAGCTGATTTCTCAAAAGAAACTGCAGGCTAGAAGAAATTGTCAAGAAATATTTAAAATGATGAAAAGCAAGAACCTGCAACCAAGACTGCTCTACCCAGCAAAGCTATCATTTAGAATCAAAGGACAGATAAAGATCTTCCAAGACAAGAAAAAGCTAAAGGAGTTCATCATCACCAAATCAGCATTATATGAAATGTTTTAAAATGTTTTTTAAATTCTTTTTTAAAAGATTTTATTTATTTATTTTTAGAGAGGGGGTGGGAAGGGAGGAAGAGAGGGAGGGAAACATCAATGTGTGGTTGCCTCTCACTTGGCCCCTACTGGGGACCTGGCCTGCAACCCAGGCATGTGCCCTGACTGGGAATCAAACCAGCGACCCTTTGGTTCTCAGCCCGCCCTCAATCCACTGAGCTACACCAGCCAGGATTATATGAAATTTTAAAAGGTCTTCTTTAAGAAGAAGAATAAGAAGATCAAAAATATGAACATAAAATGGTAATAAATACATATCTATCAACAATTGAATCTAAAAAATATAATAAGCTAGCATAACAGAAACAGGATCATAGATACAGAGAGCATTTTGATGGTTGCCAGATAGGAGGGGGTGTAGGGAATGAGTGAAGAGGTCAGGGGATTAAGAAGTACAAATAGGTAGTTATAGAACAGTCATAGGGACATAAAGTACAGTATAGGGAATAGAGTAGCCAAAGAATTCATATGCATGACCCATGGACATGGACATTGGTGTGGAGATTGCCTGAGTGTTGGCAGGGGCTCTGTGGAGGGGTGCAAAGGGGGAAAAATTGAGATAACTGCAATAGCATAAACAATAAAATACAATTAAAAAATAAGAAATAAAATTAAAAAGAACTAGGCAAAGGATTTGAATAGACATTTCTCCAAAGAACATATACAAATGACCAATAAGCACATGAAAAGATGTTCAATGTCATCAGCTACCAGGGAAGTGCAAGTCCAAGCCACAATTAGATATTACTTTACACCCACTAGGATGGCTATAATAAAGGAGAAAGATAATAATATGTATTCACAAGGAAGTGGAGAAATTGGAACCAGCATACATTGCTGAAGAGAATGTAAAATGGTGCACCTGCTCTGGAAATCAATTTGGCAGTTCCTCAAAATGTTAAACATAGAGTTACTATATGGTCCAGCAATTCCACTCCTAGGTATATACCCAAGAGAAATAAAAACATATGTCCACATAGAAACTTGCACATGAATGATTATAGCAGCATTATTCATAATAGTCAAAATATAGAAACAACCCAAATGCTCACCAACTGACAAATAGATAAATAAAATGTAGTATATCCATACAATGTAATATCATGTGGCCATAAAAAGGAATGAAGCACTGATACATGCTATGATGTGGATGAACCTAGAAAACATTATGGTAAGTAAAAGAAGCCAGGCACAAAGACCACATATTGTATGATTCCATTTATATGAAGTGTTCAGAATGGGTAGATCTATAGAAATAGAGAGTAGGTTAGTGCTTACCAGGGGAGAGGAGAATAGAGAGCGACTGCCAATGGGCAGTGTATTGGGGTGATGAAAATATTCCAGAATTAAATAGTGGTGATGTTGCACAACTGTGAATATACAAAAAAACCCACTTAATTGCACAGTATGTGAATTATTATTATTATTATTATTATTATTATTATTATTATTATTATTTTAAAATTGCATTTGTCTGTCTTCTGGTTTCTACTGTTACTGTCGGAAACTATATTAACATTCTTTTTTAAAATTTTCTTTTAAGATTTTACTTTTTTATTTTTAGAGAGAGAGGAAGGGAGGGAGAAAGAGAAGGAGAGAAGGCATGTACTCTGACCAGGAACTAAACTGGTGACTCCTAGGTTCATAGGCCAGTGCTCAACCTACTGAGCCACACCAGCCAGGGCTACATTGACATTCTAGCTGTCATTCTTTTATAAGTAATTGTCTTCCCCTTGCCCCCTGGCTGCTTTAGAATCTTATTTTTTGTTTCTTTTCTGCAGTTTCACTGTGATGTGTCTCAATATGGATTTCTTTTTATCCTATTTGAATTTGTTGGGCTCTGGATCTGAAGATTCATGTATTTCATTAATTTTGGAAAATTATCAACCATTATCTTCTCAAATATTTCCTTTCCACTTTTCCCTTCTGAGATGTCAATCAAACACTTACTAGACTGTCTCATTCTATCATCCATGTCTATGAACCCCTCTTTTATATTTTTCATCTCTCTTTCTTTGCTGCATTCTGGGTAATGTCTTGGAACTTTATATTAATATATTCAACTGCTTTCTCCATTTTCCCATGTGCATGCCTAATAGCATGTCCCCTATAGCAAGTCTAAAACTAAACTCCTACCTCCCCCTACCTGCTTCTTTCCCAGCCTTTTCCATCTCAGTAAATGGTAACTCCATTTTTCTAATTGCTCAGACCCAAAGCCTAGTGTTACCTTCACTTTTGCTCTTTCACTCATATCCTACATTCAGTCTATCAGCAAATTATGTAACCTCTACGCTTATATCCTTGAGGTAGAAAAGAAAAATGTGCTAATTTGTTTCAGAAGGAAGAACATCAGCCAAAATGTGAAATTGAGACTTAATTCCTTAGCAACAGAGTAAGAGGTAATAACAGTCTGTGTTTTTTACTAGATATTTCTCTCTGGGTCCTGAACATAAGCCTTTGATCTGCACAGGGCATTCTTCCGGGAGAGTCGATCTTCTTCATAGATCAAACTATAGACCAGAAAACTGTTCATTAAGCAGGGAATTAGAACAAACAAATTTCCATCAAGCTACAGAGGCCTAATAGACTGGTGTTCTTCACTCCAGGCTTCTGTCTAAAGAACTCAGGCCAATGATCCAGAATGAGTCATCCTCAGTGCCCCCATCCCTTACACTCCAGAAATTCTGTTTGAATCTGGTCTCTTGCCTCCATCCTCACCCCTGTGCCTTGGTTTGAGCCTTTCCAGGACTCATGCAGTGGCCTTCTATCTGGTCTATCTTCAATTTTTCCCCTGCCACTTCATCTTCCACCCTCCTACTGGAATTATTCTCCTAGAAAGACTTCGTGTCACACTACTTCTCTGCTGGAAAACCTCCTTTGGTTCCCCAGGTTTCATCATCAAATCAAAACGCCTTTACTTGGCATTTGCACTTGGCATTTGCATTCCACAAACACTATTCTCTAGCCTCTCTGAGTCTCTCTCCATAAACACTGCAACATTTGGTGTCCTCAGAGGTGTGGCTTCCTCTGCCTGAAAAGCTCTTCTGCCCTCTGTCTGCTTGGTTATCACTTACTTGCCCTTTAAGAGCTAGCTCAATGTCATCTCCTCCAGGAAGCCTCTCTGGACTCCTCCAGACAGTGCTCCCCTCTCCTATAGAAATGAACACATTGTATGGCAATTATTTACTTGCACCTACCTCCCCTGTGACATATAGCACCCTGAGGGTAATGACCCTGATTATTCATATTTTAATCCCCAGACCCTAGCACAGTGCTGGGGTCATGCAAGGTGCTCAGAAAGGATTTGATGAATGAATGAACGCCAGAAATAAATGAATGATTGTTTGACCATAGTGGTAGACTGATATTTGGTGATGCCTAACGAACTCCCCCCCTCCAATTCATGCCCTTGTGTAGTCCCTCCCACATTGACTCTGGGCTGGGGAGTGACACCTGTCATTTTGGCTTGCAACTCAGTGGGCAGAACAGATCACATGTTCTTGCCTGACTGCAAGATGCAGGAAAGTACAATACTCTTAGCAGTGCGATTGGCAGACAGCCCTCAGCTCTCAGCCCCTTCAGGGTCTGCCTTGGCTCCAGAGGGTGTCTCGCCCAGGTCACAGCCTTCAGGGGTGGGCCCTATTCATTGATTGATGACTGTGGAAGTATGAAAGTCCGGCCATCTAGGTGCAACTCATGACAACTCTGAAGGGCCATTCTCGCCCCAGAGCTTCCCACGGGGGCGGCTGAGGCTGTCACTGGGCATGCTTCATGGCTGACTTGATCCTCTACCTTCCCACCCCTGCTTCCTCTCCTCCTTTCCAAGCGGACTTAATAAATACCCTGAGTGCTCACCTCTGCCTCAGAGTCTTTGCAGGAATCCAACCCACGACACTTAAGTGAGTTAATTTGCCTCCCCGTGTCTGGCTTCCTTCATCTATGCAGTAGCTGTGACAACGCCTTTCTGGAGGCTTGTGATGTGGATGAAATGAGACCTGTCTGTACAGTCCTGTCTGGGGTGAGCAGCCAGGACAGGGGAGTGATTCTCATTAGTATGTTTGCAGGCTGGAGCTTGCTGACTGGAAATGACAGCAAGTTGCTGCAAGGGATTGTTTTGTGCTTTAAACCTGCGCCTCACTGAGTGCTGCCAGGCCACGCTTGTCCCTCTGCAGTGTGTCCTGTATCTGCTGGAGTCCCTCCTGCTGTGCCAAGGCTGGTAATTCACCTGTGCCAGCTCAGTGTGCGGTGTGACAATCTACAGGGTGGCCGCAGAAGCCCCACCATAGCCCTAAAGGGAAGAGGCGGGGAAGCTGGATCCCCTAGCGGGAAGCCATCCCTGCAAGACATTTCTCATTTTTTTTGAGCCTCAGGGGGTAGTGTCAGGGAGTTAGGGCAGGGGAGCTGTCTGGAGGAGCTGCTGTCCTCAGGGGTCCCCAGCAGGACCTCGGCTTTCTGTAAGCATGAGCACGAAGTCTAATGCCTCCCTAATCCCTTTCATTGTGGAGGCCAGAGCACGCACCTGTGCTTGAACTGGAGCACGCTATTTCCCCTTATTGGGAACCTACAACTTTTCTGGCTTGGGTGAGTCATCTCATGGAGGGCTGGCACTGGCTTTAAAAAAGTATTGTTATTTTTATTACAGAAGTAATCCAAAATCTACCTTCAGGCTGTCCACTGGAGAAAAATGTAAAAAAATATAGATTAAACACACATGCACGCATGCAAACACAAGAAAAGAAGACAGAAGAAAAAAGTAATTTATTATCCTGAGTACAGATAAAAACATAACATTTTGGGGCATACCCTTATATACTTTATTTTTTATATGTACTTGTCAATATGCAGCACAGTCATACCGTATATTCTTTTAAAGTATATCAATTGTCGATGGAACCGTATACACTTCACAGAGCAAGAGAAAACAATTTAAATAACAGGGTTGATTCTGTCCACTAGTTTACTCAAATAGTGGGCATGAGATGGAAGCTACAAGTCTTCTGTGCCTTAGCTGCTCTCAGTTCAGATGTGTCTCTCCCATCTTGCCAAATGATACTAGTGTCTAGGGCACATATTTTTCACACACTATGACCCCTGTGTGCAAGTAAACTACTCCATCGGGCTCACCCTGAGAAACAGTGACCTCACTGGGGAGGATTTAGTGCTGAGCTTCCAATATGTTGCTGTCCAAGTTATTTTCAAGGGCAATTTGACTGTTGGTGATTTCCTCTTATTGCCTGTTTTTAGAAGCCACCCCCTCCAGAGGGTGCAGTTTCACTGCACATCTGTTTGTAATATTTAGGATGTTTTCAATTTTCCAGTAAGAATGGAGATACTGAGATGAACATTCTTGTCCATAACATACCACCCTCTTGTCTAGTCACTTCTTCAGGATAGATTTCTAGAGAAATCCAGAGATGTGATGGCTAATCTTATGTGTCAATTTGCCTGGGCTGTGGGGTGCCCAGATACTTAGTTAAACATGATTTCTGATTTTGTGTCGGGGGGTGTTTCCAAATGAGAGTAGCATTTGAATCTGGACAAGTAAAGCAGATTGCCCAGCCCCCATGTGTGTGGGTCTCATCCAATCTGTTGACGGCCTTAGTAGAACAAAAAGCCAAGGAAAAGAAAAATTTGCTCTCCGCCTGACTGATGGGCTGAAGCGTCCATTTTCTGCCCTTGGGTGGGACTTACACCACCAGCTCTCCTGAGTCCCCACTTTGCAGACAACAGATCGTGAGACAGCCCCCAGAATCACAGGAGCCAGTTCCTTATAATAAATCTTTTTTATTGGACCATCTGTGTTCATTCTTATCTTTGTCTGCTAGCTTTGAAGTCAGACAGAGCCAGCTCAAACTCAAGTCTCACTTCTTACTAACTGGCTAGTTTCTTAACCTCTCAGAGTCGTGGTTCCCATGTTGTAAAATGGAGTCCACAACACTTTCCACCTTGAGGTTTTTGTGAACATCAAAAGCAACTAGCGTGGCTCTGGCTCTGATATAGTAATTTAAGTGCAATTTGAAGGAATACTGTCCTACTGGAGAAGCCTGACTAATACAATAAAGTAGTGCTAACCTCCACTGCTCCCCACCCCTAAGAACAGTGCTGTGGCCATACACTTCCACCAACAGTGTTGGTGTGTACCTTATTTCATTCTGCTTTCTAATACTGAGTATTTCCACTCAAAAAATATCGGGGCATATGGTCTTTTTGAAAAAATATGCAACCCATATACATGGTATGTAATTTAAGCAATACAAAAGGGTTTATGGTTATTTTAATTAGTTTTTTTAAGATTTAATTTTTTTAGAGAGAGGAGAATGGAGGGAGAAAGAGAGGCAGAGTAACATCGATGTGCAAGAGAAACACTGATTGGTTGCCTCTTACATGCCTTCAAACAGGGACCAGGCCCGCAACCCAGCAATGTGCCCCAACTGGGAATTGAACCTGCGACCTTATGGTTTGCAGGCTGGCACTCAACCCACTGAGACACACCAGCCAGTGCTAAAACGGTTTATGGTTAAAAGTAAGGTTACCATCCTCATCCCCCAGTCCCTTAGTTCTCTTCCTGAGAAGCAACCCCTGTTAACTGTTTCTGGAATCCCCTTCTGGAAATACCTTTGATCTGCACATTCCAATATGGTGGCCACTAGCTATACTTGGGTATTGAATGTTTGAAATGTGGCTATTTTGAATTGAGATGTGCTGTAAGTATAACAAACATGCTGGGTTTCAAAGACTTAATACACAAAATAGAATGTATAGAATATGGATTATATATTGAAATGATACAATATTGCGTTAGCTAAAAAATATGTTTTTAAAAATTTATTATTGAGTTTTTTAGAGAAAGACAGACAGAGAGAGAGAGAATGAGAGAGATATTTGTCTTTCCACTTATGTATACATCTATTGGTTGAGCCTTGCATGTGCCCTGACCGGAGAATGGAACCCACAACCTTGGGACAACATTCTAACCAAATGATACCTGTGCAGGTAGATAAAATATCTTATTAAAGTTAATTTCACCTGTTTCTTCCCACTTTTTAAAAATGCAGCAACTAGAAAATTTTTAATTACATCTGTAGCTCCTACGATGTTTCTATTGTCAGAGCTATTTCATATATATTGGAAGTGTTTGCTTATAGATCTTCCTCCTTTTATTTACCCAAATGGTGGAATCTCAGGCATTTTGGAGGAGAATCACCCAACCAAAGCTGTGATTTTACATTGCTGAGTGCTGCTCAGCAGCCCCACTGTCCAAAGCTAAACCTCCTAGGGCTGGATCACAGGCAGAGATCAGCAGGCCAGAGCAGGGGGGTGGGAGGTGGGAGAGGTTCCCTGTTGTCCTTGGGTCAGAGGTCACTAGGACCACCTGTCCCCTTCCTGGCTGGAGCCTCAGGGCTGAGGTGCAGTCTTCCCTTTGGAGTATCTGTAACATTTAGCTGCCCTAACTCATGACTCTCCTTTAAAAACAAAATAACGTTTAAAATCATATTGTCCTCTGGGCCTCGAAATTGTCAGCATGAGGCTCAACGTGTGGCGGGTACAGGTCTTCATATTTTCTGTCTCATGTTGACAGGTTTTGTTAGGCTGAGTCTATATCCAGGAAGGCCAAAGTCAGTTAGGTCTAGGAGTGTGAGATGAGCTGTATGTCAAGGTCAGTGAAATGGGGAAAAAAAAGATTTTTTTTTGTAATTGTCAGCGCTTTGTAGGTTATATTTGGTCCTAGAAAGTACAGGCTAATTGGTTTTTCCCTCTGTATATACAAATCCACTTATAACCTTACTATTGCAGAAAACTAAACACTTAAAAAAAAGGAAAAAGAATTTGGCTACCAGGGAAAAGATACAGGAAACTACAGCATGTGAGGATTACATTAAGTTCCAGGATGAGGCAGGGCAGGTTTAGAGTGTTAATGCAGGAAAGACTGGCAAGGAAAGATCAATTGAAACCATCTGCTTCTAGAAGAGGGCCAGGTGCCACCCTGACAGATGGGCACGAATGCGAGCCTGGCATGGAGCCAGCTGATGCTCGGCCTAATGGCAGAGAGCACAGTCTCTCCTCAGCGTGTGTGGCCACCACCCAAACCTGGTCAAGGCGGAACCCCAGAGGCCTGTAACTCCTGTTTTTCTGCTTTCTGAGGTGGAATTCTACACACTGCTTCCAGCTGTAAGTGGAGGTTACCATAAGGAGACAGGCAGGAGGGTGCTGTGGGCTACTCACCTGTGTGTTGTTTATAAAGCGGTCCATTTGAAAAGCATTCTTGCTTCACACTCTGTCAAAATGTGCCCATTAGTGCTTAGTCAAAAATTTCCCATGACCTTTCTCCTAGGAACTGTTCCAAGAGGTAAGGCTAGGAAGTGGGTTGACATTAGCTTGGTGTTGCCAGTTGAAACCCTTTTCTCTTCGTCAAAATGGATGCATACATGGATGACATTGTTTTTGCCTTTCCTTTCCATTTCAAGAAAATAGTCTATGCAGTCTCACCTGTGGTAGCTCACACAGATGGCCACAATTCTCACCCCTCCTTTAATCCCTTGACCATGTGACTTTGTAGTGCCTTCTCACAGCGGGTGGGTTGATCTGCCCAACCTGTGGATGTTGGCTCAGCCAGGTGGCTTGCTTTGGCCAATGGGCCACTAGTAGGCATGACAGAGAGGCTGGAAATGGCTTGTGCATTGGAGCTTTCTCTCTCTTTGGCATCTGCCATCTCCACGATAATATGCCAGGCTAGCCAACTGGACCATGAAAAACGTGTGGAGCAGAGCATAGCCGAGGCCAGCCACCTACCAGCCATGAGTGAGTTCAGCTGACATCAGCAGAGCCACCCAGCCAATTTCCGGACGCATAAGTACTTATTGCTGTATGGCACTGAGCTTTGACTTGGTTGTTAGGCGGCATCATTGCAGCAGAAGCTAACTGGTATATCCAAAAAGCTGGAGGGCCTGAATTTGCCTTCAGCGGATATGGGAAGAGAAATCCATTTTCCACATGCTTTCTAGACGATGCTGCCCACTGATAATATTTATAGAAGAATTGGTGCAAATTTGTCTCCAATTGCAGCAGCCCCAACAGCAGAATCCTGGGAGACTTCAGTGACCCAGAGCAGTCATAAATTAAGCCGTGTTGGAACTACATATGGTTTTATAATACGATCACCCATAAAACCTTAAGAGTTCCTTTAGAAAAATGTTCAAAAATCACGTGTGGACAAAAAGCTCCATCTGTGTAGCTGGAGCCAGCTAGTGTTTGTTTTAGAAACTTCCCTACTTCCTGACTTGCAGGAGTTCACCCTGCACACTCAGCAGGGTAATAATGTTGGTGTCTGCATTAATGTCCTGTGCCTGTAACGAGACTCTTACATCCACGTAGAAGGTAATTTCAGTACTTCTCACAGCAGGGTCGTAATTCTTAAATACTTAAAATATTATGTATGTTGTCTCTCCTGATGAATAGAACATTTTTTTCATCTCACTGTTAACAAAGTTAGATTCTCTCAAGTGATTGAAAAGCACTCTGCCAGCCTAAAGTTCTATAAAAAACTCTAAGTAATAGCAACAATAAAACCTTATTAGCCATTTCGGGCTCTGAATCAAGATTTTCAATCCTTGGCATCTAATTAAACGTTTTACATTCTACAGGAACACGTAGCATTATACCTTTCTCCAAATGCTTCCTTTCCTGACTGGGATTAGAAAATTGGTCAGGACTTTGTATGAAGTGCATATATGCAACTCGAAATAAAGATGTCCTCAGTAATGCTTTCGAGCATTATGAGCCTTGAATCTGGCTGATGTTGCTAACCGCTGGTAGGGTTGGGAGATGGTAAGAAAGCCATTGTTTTTGGAAAACCTACAGGCATCTCAGCTGTTTTGGGGATGTTATCTTGCTATAGTCTTACACCTGCTTTATGTGGCAGGTACAGCATTACCTCTAAATTATGGAGAAATGACAGGTGAGGGCCAGCAAGAACCTGTGAGTTCAGGCTTAAACCTCATCAACCCTATACCCTGGCCTGGTGGCTCAGTTGGTTGGAGTATTGTCCCTTACACCAGAGGATTGTGGGTTCAGTTTCCGGTCAGGGCACATACCTAGGTTCCAGATTTCATCCCAAGTTGGAGCACATACGAGAGGCAAACAATTGATGTTTCTCTGTCATACAGATGTTTCCCTCCTTTCTGCCCAACCAGAGAACCCGAGCTGCTGTCCAGAGCAGGACAATTCTACAAAGCAAAATAGAATAACCAGGATCTGGAGCCAGCGACGCACTTTGTGGGGGAAACAGGCCATGAGATTTCTGATTCTGCTCCCTTTACGCACTTTGAAGAAATGCCCATTGTCCCATGGGATATGTCAATCTGAGAGCAGTCAAGGAATAAGGGAGATTGACTATGGATGTAGCCAAGAGCTGCTGTGACTATGGCCCAGTCAGCTTTTCCGTGTCCTCTCACACAGCTTCAATCTCCAACTGCAGGCAGCAGCGTCATCACCATAAGACAAACACTAATCTCCACTGCTGGAGAGGCAGGAGCTCATGCATCTGAGCACCCAGGATAGCAGCAAGGTGCCTCTTGGGCTGTGCCCTTTGCCCCTTCATTGTTAACATGGCTTTCCTGCCATAGCCCCCACGTATATACCAAGTACATGTCCAGGTTAAGGGCCCTCAGTGATGGCAAAGCTCTCAGAAGAGGTCCCAGATCTACTCTATGGTCACTGCCCTATGCTTTCTGTGTGAAGTGTTCTGAGCTAGTGGTGTTGGCCCAAAGGGCTTAAGGCCTGCCAAAATCTTTCAGGGGAAGGAAGGTGATAGTGTCTAATGTCAGCTTGGAAAAGGGAGGGTTGGATCCAGGAAGCTTGACTCTGTCTATTTTGATTATTGTCTTAGGCCAGTCTCTTATGCTACAGTCTCTTACGGTTAATACAGGAGGAATTCAGCCTTCAGAGGACCCCAGTAAAACTAGAGGAACCCATATCTCTCTCAGACAGATGGGAATGGGGGCTGGTGTCTCAGATAGTGCTCTTTGCAGAGCCCGACTCGGGGGTATGGAGAAATGCACACGAAATAGAAGCCAGGTAATGAAAGTTCCAAACACAGCAGCACATAATCAGGCAATTATTGAGCTAAGACTTTAGCTTTAAGTCCTGAAACTTCCGAGTCAGAAAATTCTTCTAATAATAGTTAATAAGAACGTAATCCTTAACCATAAGAAGCAGAGAAAGTTGTCTAGAAGACAAACTGCGGGCTACAGCTGAGTTAACAAACAAAAGTGCAGATTTGTGATGACTTTAACCAAAAAGAATGGAACAATAGTAAGTGCGCTGAGGCTTGGCAAAGGGGAGAAGGCACCTGCAGGAAACACGGAAAAACCCTCCTTACCTTGATTAGCTCTTAATGAGTTTTTGACTGAATTGGAGGGACCACTCTTTTACCTCCATCTTGTGGTCAAACACAGAACTGTAGCCCACTCTGGGTCTTTTCTTTCCCCCTCCTTTTTCTAAAATAACTTTTTTTAAAGATTTTATTTATTTATTTTTAGACAGAAGAGAAGAGAGGGAGAAAGAGAGGGAGAGAAACAGCAATGTATGGCTGCCTCTCACGTGGCCCCCACTGGGAACCTGGCCTGCAACCCAGGCATGTGCCCTGACTGGGAATCGAACCAGAACCCTTTGGTTCCCAGCCCGTGCTCAATCCACTGAGATACACCAGCCAGGGCTAAAATAACTTTATTTGATAATCAGCAGTTAGTTCTCATCCACATTAACTGTATCCGATTTTTGAAAGAAGTGACAGGTATGTTGGTAACCAACAGTATAGAGTATGTCTGGTGAATCTTCATCCTCATTATGTTTTCTGGACAACTGCACCCGGATACGCTATGGGCCAATTCCTTAATCCTTTGTCCCAGACAGCTTTGTTGAGCCTGGTGTCCATGCGTACTTTGGAATTCCCATGTCTTGCATGGCAAATTTCCAGATCTCTGTGAGTGCCCAAGGGGCCCCGCTTCTTGAAACCCACTCCATGGATGCGTTTGTGAACGTTGATGGTGTATTGTACGATCACTACCTCACTGATGGCAGAACAGCCCTTCTTCCCATCACTCTTCTTTTCAGGAGCAGTTCCGCCTGTCTCAGGTGGGAAAGGAAGCTCCCCGCCTTTTTCCTATTTGCCAAACATCCCCGTGTTTCAGTCCCCAAAGTGGGAGTCAGCTCACTGAATTTGCCCCCCTGTTTCACCTCTGTCGTTTCCAAGTCCCAGCTCTATTCCATGATAGAACCATAGCTGTTTTGTACTTGGCCCTTTCTCCCCTTTGTCAAGAGACACCCCCAAGCATGGGGCCGAGGAAGTGTGTGTGGAGTGTGGTGGGTACCAGAACAGTGCTGATGGTAGCGTACATGTGTGTGGGGTCATGGGCTGAAAACAAAGGAGGCTCCAGGCATGTGGGGCTTGAAAGTTACACAATTTTTAGGTCCCTCTTTAAGTAAAAGAAGATAAGATTACAGGTACAAAGTTTGGTGACTTGAGAAATCACAGGAAATTCTGAATTTTAAGAGTTGATAGATACCTAAACCTCATAAAATCCATGCAAGGTAGCATATATTTTTTACCTGCCTAATATACCTCTACAGTACTTTTTATCTTAAAACTTTTGGCTGCACACTCAGTGATTGATTTTTGGTTTGATCAATGATTCCAAAAAAATATATATAAAGTTAATCTGAAATTAGGGCATACAAGAGCAATTCAAATGCCTTCTTAAACTGCCACTACATGGTATTGGGCTACATAATTATGTAATCAAATCACCCTTATGGGATAAAAATTGACTCATTGATAAATATGTTTCTTTAGGGTATTTTGCTGTGTCACTGGCAATTCTGCCTGCTGTTACGCCTGGAACTGCCAGACTTCATCAGAACTAGAGGTATCAGATACTCTAAGATATGGTCCAATTCACTGAGGTGGATAAAATGTGTGACTTCACAGACAGATCTACTCACTGTTGGTTGTTGCTCTGCTGTAAGTTTGTGCCCTACAAACCAGGAATTCTGATAAATTCTACTATACATACATTCCATGAAAAAGGAAAAAGAAATAATATAGTGCATTCAGAGTTGTATACATTGTATTGCTGAATATATTCCTGACAGCAGAGAATTCCTTTGTCTAGGGATGAACGAGAACTAAATCCCCTGCTTACAATTTTTCATGTCTGATGATTGGAAGAATTTTCCACAGAGTCGCTTCTGATTTCATACCTTTCAAACCTTGTTTCTCTTCCACTACCCATATTTTTCTGGTTCTGGGTGCCATAGGACATGTTTACATTGAGATACTACCTCTGAGCCTGAAAACTGATGTTACATCCACTGGGGAGTCAGCCCAGTGAGTGGTGAGAGTGTTCCAAGAAGCTGTTCTTACACTGGTATAGTGGCTAGCGACATCTTACAAACACACACAAAATATCACACTAAACTCAAATTAAATATGTTCTGAACTCAATTTTCCCATAGCTGGCTATAAAAAAAAATTCCCCTAGCTACTGCAATGCTACCATTTCTGAGTGGAAGTATGGCTGACAGAAAGTAGATATGGGAGGACATGGGTCATAGACGGACAGATAGATGAATAAGATACAGCACTGCCCTCAAGAATCCTGCAGACCTGTAGGGCATTTAAAGATGGCATCTCAGCAGCTATAGTACAAGACAGAAATTGATGAAGGCCTTAAGAAGGGTAAAGATAAACAACAACAAAAACAATGATAAAAAGCTAGCAATCATTGAGTACTTTCTATGTGCCATATACTTTTCTTAGCGTTTACATGTGCAAAATGTTTTAAACTTCACACATCTATAGAGCAGGTAATTTTATTAACAGCCCATTTTTAGATGTGGAAACTGAGGCCAAGAGAGATTTGATGAGTTATTTAAGGTCACATGGTTAGTAAAGGGCAGAGCCTGGGAGTGGGGAGACTGCTTGGGGGTGGAAGGTATATTTGCACCAGGACGAGAAAGTGCTAATGTGGCAGTGGGGAGACGGGTAGGAGGTTGGGTAACTCCTAAAGAGCTGGCTTTGGGGACGAAAACAGTAATACTATTTGCTGAGAAGGCGAATGTAGGAGGAGAAGCTGGCTTGGAAAAAGGTGATGAGTTCTGATGAGTTTCAGTCCTGCCATGTTGATTTGAAACATCTGTGGGACATCCACATAGAAACGACCAAGAAGCAGTTGGATATCTGAGTCCAGAGCTCAAGAGAGTGAGCTAGGCAGGGAGACAGACAGTGTGCGTCTTCCCTGTGTAGTGGTGGTGGACTCCAGAGGCGTGACTGAGATCCCCTGGAATGTGTTGGGTGTAAGAGGAAGCTGAGCTATAATCCTGGCAGTGGGCAGACGAAAAAGGGCAGGTAAAGCAGTGGGCAGCAAGGAGGCAGGAAACCCAGCTAGTGGAGGGAGGAAAGCATTTCAGGAAGAGCTAGCTCATGGTCACAGTGGTACATGTTGCAGATAAAGAGTGGTGCTCTGGATTTACAAAAAACAGAAACAAAAACAAAAACACGTCACAATTGAAAGGGTTTAGAACAGACCTCCCTGAGGTGTGCTGCTCTGACATGTGGATTATTTTGAGCTGAAGGCAATTGAGACTGTGTGGGCTCAAGAGAAAAGTTTTGTCTCTCTCTTAAATAATTCAAATTGAGGGCCTTGCCTGTCATAAGAGTTATTACTAGAAATAAGTTTTTATGACCTATCTGTAGGGCAGGGCAAACATCGAATGACTGAATGCCTGCTCTTCTATTGTCCTGTGAATGACCTACCTCCCCTCTGATGCCGCAAAGTGCCTTATCCCAATCTTAGATACATCATGTATACCCTGTTTTCCCTTCTGTCTCTGAACTTCATATGTATGTGGGGTTTCCATATGTACTTATGTAATTAAATTTGGTCATTTTCCTTTCTTTCTTTTGTTTGACGGACGGACCCTGCCTCAGGTTTATTTGCACAAAGATGACAGGAGGACCCAAGCCCTGTGGAGACAGCAGCCCAGAGGGCACACCAGTCCTTCTGTCTGCACGTCAGCAGACAGAGGCCTCTACTGTGGAGCCTTCACAAGGGCCTAGGCACCTTTTGGAGGCTGAGCCTGAGACCGAGCTACATCTGCAGCCTGGGGCTTGGTTTGAGCCTTGGCCTTGGCCTTGGCCTTTGGCTGGCAGAGCCAGAGAGCCTTGGTGATGCGGGCATGAGCATGTTTCCCAAACTTGGGGTGAGCAGTGTAAGCAACTTGACTGAGGTTGTGGCTGCTGCCCTTTTGGACCTTGAGCTTGACCTCCTTGGGCTTGACCAGGGCCTTGATAGCTTCAGCACGTGGGCTCATAGCTTTGTGTTGTTGGCCTGCACCTCCTTCAGGCCCTTTTTGTTGTGCTTCTTGGCAAAGCGCATGTTCCTCAGGAACTTGGGGTCTACCCTCTTAACAGATTTGTATCTTCATGATCGGGGTTTCTTGATGATGTTTCTGTGCCATTTTGGGGGCTGGTTGTGGGTGATGTAGTTCTTGGACTTGGCCATCTCTGCACCCAAGCCCATGGCTCTCAAAGCACCTGGGATGGGAAGACAATTTGGTCATTTTCTCTTGTTAATCTGTCTCATGTAGAATTAATTGTTAGACCAGAAAAAAGAAACTGGAAGGGTAGAGGAAAGTTTCTTCCTCCCCAACACAATAATCCTGGTGTCTGAGTTTGGGTAGTCCCCAAGAGAAGTACTTTAGAGCAAGTAGATTTTAGGAGATTCGGAGAATAAGGTGAGTGGGGAAGTGAGATGGGGAGGGAAGGCAGCCAATAAAGAGAGCATTACCAAGCTGGTTTCCACTATGGGCAACTGCTGCTCAGTTCCACAGGGGCCTCAGGAGATGGTGTAGGACACAGAGCTCAGGGGTATCTATCATAGGTTAAGTTCTCTGGAGGCAGAAACCAAAATGGCATTTGGCATGCGAGATAGTTATTAGGAACAATGTTTGTGGAAGGAGTGGGGGGGAGTGACATTGGGAACAAAGAGGTCTTGAACTGCAAAGCTGACTTGGCAAAGCCTGGACCAAGCCCCTGGGGAACACAGCCTATGTGGCCAGTCAGAATTGTCCCACAGTGAGTGAAATGACCAGTCATTGGATGTGGGCTACTCTGGGAAGGAATTGTCTCAGGGCAAGGGGGTTCTTATAAGTTGGAGGCTTTCTGCTGACCCTGAGGCAACAAGTCCTTCCTTGAAGAGGACCTGGGGGCACATCTCTGTGACCACTACACTCGCCCTCTTGAGGGCTGAGGAAGCTAATCTATTTATGCACCTGAGAGTCATGGTTGAAAATCAACTGGAGGTATGGCAATCTCTCTGTTTTACTGACCTGTTGTATACATGGGTAGAGCAGAGCTCCATGGCTTCAGGCAGGAAGAAACCAATGCACAGGAAGAGGTCAAGCCTGAGCCACGTGGAGGTGGAGTACCAATGGGGGAGTGAGAGGAGGTTCAAGCAAGTGCTGTTGATGAGGAAGAAGCCAGCAGAGAAACTGGCTCGTGACTCCCCTCCTTGAGGCTTTGTCTTTGCTCTCCGACTTTGCCTCCTATGCCCATGGCTGATTGATCCATGGAAAGATACTTGACCCAGTCCAGACCAATCAGAATCCTTCCCTGCGATTTCAAACTGGAGTTAAGGGGAAATAGCAGGTGGAAGGCTCTAGAGAAGTTGGGACTCACATGGAGGGAAGAATGACATCACTCCAAAAAGAGAAGCTGGGAGAAGAGAGAGTGTGGGAGCCACAAGAAAAAAGTCCCAAGAGTCCTGGTGGCCCAGCTGCATCCCTTTCTTCTTTTCTTCCCACAGCCAGGCAAGATTCCCCGAATCCTGCCAATAAAACCCCATTGTGCTAAGTGAGGCTTGGCTGAGCTTCTGGTCTTGGAGAGGAGAGTTCAGGATTGAGTGGGATGTGAAGAAATACTATGAGTGCAGATGACTTCCAAAGAGCTTCTGATGAAGAGAAGGGAGAGACAGAGAGAATGCCAAAACTTAACAATAACACAGGGTCAAGGAAGGGTTTTTTATTTTATTTTATTTTATTTTATTTTATTTTATTTTTTTAACCTGTGGCAAACTTAAACATGTTTATATGCTGGGGTAAAGAGCCAGTAAAAGCAGCATAAATCATAACAACAGAATATACTAAAACGAGGCTCAGATACAAAGCCATAAAAGCCTTAAAGATAAAGAAAATATGCCCTCAATAAAAAATAAAAAGAAAAAGCAGAAGGAAAATAAACCTTGCAGTGGAAAGCAGGTGTTGGCATGAGTACCCGCTGTACATACACAGTCCTGGGTAACCACTTACTCTGGGGTCAGGGAACAGTTCCAGGCCCTTAACCTCTTGCTCCTTTTACCTCCTGGGGCTTGTCCAGGGCACTAGGAAGGGCCCCCTGAGAAGCAGCTACCTAGTGGTTAAGATGAGACATGTCCATTCAGTGCAGTACACACAGCCCTGGGTGCTAACTCAAGACTACAGTTGGGAAGGGGCTGCTGGAGAGTAGGAGATGGAAGATGCAAGAGAGAAAAGAGATGACCACTGAGGTCCCAGCAGAAGGGTAGGATTGGTTTCAGGAGCACAAGGGAGAGATTAGCCTCAGATCAGGTAAGACGCCCTTGGCCATGAGATAGGAGGAGAGGGAAAAAGCTTGTGTGTCAGGTGGGTGGTGGCCAGGAAGCAGACTTCATTTTCTCTGCAAAGCTGAAGGCAAGGGCATCTGCTGAGAGTTATCGGGAATGAGCTAGGTGTGTCAGCTAGAAAGCTTTTGACTTTGAGTACTCAAAAGTCCAACTAATAGTGGCTTAAATTTTAAGGATCTTTACTGCTTAGCTAACAAGAGGTCTGGAGATAAGGCAGTTCCAGTTTTGTCCATGGTTCATTAATTGCATGGAGGACCCAGTGGTGTTAGCCACTCTGCCCTGCTATTGGCCTTTCCCCCCACCCCCGCCCCCCCATTCTTATCAACTCATGGTGTCAGGATAGCTGCTGTAGCTCCAGGCATCAAGTGCCTGTTTTAGGAGAGGAAGTCATGGCAATGAGAAAACTCCCCTACTCTCTCTCACCTCTTCTCAGGAAGACAAATTCTCATTAGAAGCTTCCCAGGAGACCCCCTTATTAACCAAGACTGGGTCATAGACCCATCATAGAATATACTACCCAAAATGAAGAGACCTTTGCCTAATGCCCAAACAAAATTGGGTTCTGTTAGCACAAAAGAGGTGGTGGGATGCCTTGGGTGGACAGCCCTAGGGTCTGCTGCAATCAGGGTACGAGCTTCAGTAGAGGGAAAAGTTCTCTAATAGCTGTGAAAGGGAAAGGAGAGAAATAGAGCATTGTCCAATGGCAGTGGGGATCCACTTGGGTGCAGGCAGAGTCTAAGAAGGCAGAGTGAAAATGGGCAGATGGGAATAATTGCCAACGTCCCCATGTACAAAGAAGACCTCCAGCATAGCCCTGGTAAAAGTCAAAGATGCTGGCCTCTACAGGTACCACCAAAACCTCACAGGATATAATGATTAAATTCCAAAGCATACACCGGCCTGACTGTCATGTATAAGTATGTTGAGGGCTCAGTTGCAGGAGAAAGAAATCAGCCCACCTATTTTAAGCAGAGAGGAATTTGATTCAATGTATTGGGTATTTGCAAAATTGTTGTAAGGATGGGACCACCAGGCTTTGCGCTGGCCCTCCAGGAATGACTCTGAATGACACCAAGGAATTACTGGCCTGCCAAGGGCAGCTACTTTACCGCTACCTTAACCAGGAAGGTAGGAGACTAGAGGCTTCTATGGGGACTGATGGTGTCAAGAGCATGCTGCCTTAGCTGTGATCCAGAGGTCAGGAGACTCTTAATGCTGTTACCGCAACTGCCAACTGATGCCCACGAGACTAGTGTTGGGTGTAGGCAAACTGCTGCGGAAACCACTCTTGTCAATGGCATGTGGCCTTGGCCTCACTCCCAACCTCCGAATCACCCACAAGAGCACCTGATGGGTAGAATCCAATTAGCACTTAGAACCCTAACTTTCTAGGCTCTGCAGTATAGGAAGGCACAGAGAATAGAGGGGGGATAGATGTCAAGAGAGCAAGTCCTCCACATCCACTATAACACTCTAATAATTTCTTGCCCCTGAGTACATCTCGTGTGGTAGGCAGAATTCTGGGATGGACCCCAGGGGTCCACACTCCATAGAATCCCTTGTCCTTGAGTGTGGGAGGGACTTAAACATATGGTGACATAACACTCCTGTATTGCATTGTCAACTTGAAGAAAGGAAGATTATCCTGGATGGGCCTGACCTAATCAGGTCAGGCTTTAAAAGGGACTGGACCCCTCCTAATGAGAAGGATCCAACACCTGAGAGACATTGGGTGTCTGGGAGATTCTCACTTTCAATGGTGGGAGCCATGTGGCAAGGACCTAAAAGTGATCTCTGGGTGCTGACAGTGACCCCTGGCAAACAGGCAGCAAAGAATGGACTCTTCAATCCTACAGCAGCAAAAAATTGAATCCTGCCAACAGCCTGAAGGAACCTGAAAGGGGACACTGAGCTCCAGGAGAGATCGCAGTCCTGGCCCACACCTTGATTTTAGCCTTGCAAGAACCTGAGCTGAGAATCCAGCCACACAGGGCTCCGACTCCTGAGCTACAGAACTACGAGCTAATAAATTGGTTGTGGTTTAAGCTGCTGAAAATGTGGTTTAAGCTGCTGAATTTGTGGTAATCTGTTACACAGCCATCTTGGTTCTAACATTAGTCCTGCCTCAAGTTTACTCTGTGACCAAGGGTGTGTCACTTAACCTCTCTGAGCTTCCACACTTAATTAAGACCAATAACTCATTTTCTGCCTGCAGGATTAATGTGCAAATCAAATTAGTTAAAGGATGTGAAAACACGTGGAAAGCTATAAAGCAGCTTATAAATGGAAAGTTTATTATTGTCATATTAAAAATAATCCCAACTTTGAGCACAGGAAATTATTTAGAATCAACCAACCCAGGGCTGTGGAGTTAAATGATCATGGGTTAAAATCCTGGTTCTGTTACTCATTAGGCATCTTTTAATTGGGTTATTTAACCTCTTTGAGACTTACTATCCTGGGAATAGAAATATGTAACTCATAAGGTTGTAGTGATCCTCAAATATCACAGTGCCTGGCACAGAATGAGGGCTCACTATATAGTCCTAAGTCCCGGGTGTGCTGGACCTGGAGGGCAGTTCCTCCACAAGGGACAGATGAGAGGCTCCAGAAGAGAGATTTCCCACGAGGTGAAATTGATCGAATACTTGACATGTCTGAATGTCTTCAGAGGAGATTTAGCTCTCTGGCAAAGCTTGCAGTTGCGTTACTGATTAGTATGTAGAAAACTAAAAAAATACAAACGACAAACAACTATTAATCCAGGAGAAGGATTGTGCAAGAAAAAAATAACCATAATTCACAACATGAATCAACTGTATAAAATAATATTTATAAAACATTTAAGCATTTACTAAAATAAACACTGAATAGTGATACAATCAAAAGTACAATATAATTATTGGGAGCATGGGGGTGTGGAGGGAAAGCACACATGTGTGGAAAAAGCAGGAGGAGAAATGAGAAAAATTTAAGGAAAAGATTGATGGATTAAGTATTATGCTATAATTTGATCATCATAATTGAAAGATATTTTAGTCCTTTAAGGACTTTAATTTGTAAAAATATATATAGGGATAATATTTTAAGAGGGCAACGATCATAGGATTTGAGGCTAGCTTAGAGTCATTTGGATAAGGCAATATTTCCCTGTCAGAGGGAGAGCTGCAGGGTTCTAGAAGGCATAGAACTTTCTAGCAAGTGAAAAATAAAATTCCTATAGTTTTTACTTTGGGAAAGTAGAAAAAAATGTAGTAGTAAATAAATGTGAAGGCATCTGCCTGTGTCACATCCATGGCAGAGACAAAATGGTATGCAGGTGGCGGTGTTCAGAAGGAGTGCATTTGACATCATTCATTCCCCAAGCTTGCCAGATTCAGTGCTGAACAAGCCCACATCCAGCTGATGTTATGGCTGAAGGCCTATAACAAAAGAGAGGCTTATCAGCCCTGGGTTGGTTGATTCAAAATCATTTCTTGTGGTCAAAGTTGGGGGTTATTTTTAATATGACAATAATAAACTTTCTATTTATAAGCTGCTTTATAACTTTCCAAGTGCTTTCACATATATTAATTAATTTGATTTCCGCATTAATCCTGCAGGCAGGAAATGAATTACTGCTCTCATTGTCTGTGGCAGCTGAAGCTTACAAAAGTTGTGATATACCCTTGGTCACACAGTAAACTAGAAGCAGGACCAGTGTTAGAACCAAGATGCATTAGTTTTCTATGGCTGTGTAACAGATTACCACAAATTTAGTGGCTTAGAACAACAGCTGTTTATTGCTTGTAGTTCTGTAGGTCAGAAATTGGGGCTTTTCCCCCCCAGTACTATCGTAATATATAATTTACATTCTAGAAAGAGCACAGAGCTTAGCAGATAGGTTGATCACTTTTGCTATATGTATATGAGGTCTCTCTGGAAAAAGTCCACCCGTTAATATAACGAGAACGGTTTGCACAACATTGATGTAACCTGACAAAAAGAAGAGTGGACTAGAATGCGCAGGCGTGAACAATGATGACTTCGCTGTACTAGTCATTGAGGGCAGTAGATGTCATTGAGTGAGCATGTGTACTGTGTGGCCGTCACAGTCAAAATAACAGAGCAACTAGAGCAAAAAATCTGCTTCATATTTTGTGTTAAACTTGAACATTACTCCAAGGAAATTATTTGGATAATTCAGAAGGCTTTTGGGGATGATGCAATGAGTGTAGAACAAATAAAAGTATGGCACAAATGCTTCAAAGATGGTTGAGAATCTGTTGAAAGTGATCCCTGTTCTGGAAGGCCTGCAACAAGCAGAACACCTGAGAATGTTGAACATGTATAAGCTGCAATCAACAAAGATTGGCCAATGATAGTATGAGAACTAGAAGCTGATCTGGAGATTCCAAAAACTACTGTGCCCAAGATTCTGATGCAGGATCTTGGCATAAAATGTGTCATGGCAAAATTTGTTCAGCAGCTTCTGCTACCAGAGCAGAAGGAACATTGTGCTGCAGTTGCTAATGACTTGATTCAAAACGCTACCAATGAACCACACTTCCTCCAGAAGGTCATAACTTGAAGGGGACTGAAGTGTCATTGTCCTAGGTACAATGTTTCTTGTATCTTCTTCAATAAATATCTCTATTTTTCATATTACATGCTCAGTACTTTCTGGAAAGGCCTCATATACCTATGTGACCAGTACTCAAATCAAGTTGGAAATATTTCTATCACCCCTAGAGAGATCTCCTGTGTCCCTTTCCAGTCAATACTATCCCCCTTAGCTTCCCAGAGGTAACTGCTATGACTTTTTTACTACTGTAGATTAAATTTTATCTGTTTTAAAGCTTCATATAAGTGGAAGCATGTAGTATTTACTCTTATATATCTGGCTTTTTTCACTTGGCATAATATCTGTGTGATTCACTCATGTGATTTAGTGTATTCATGCTTTGTTCTCTTTTCAAAATATATTTTATTGATTATGCTATCACAGTTGTCCCATTTTTTTCTCCCCTTTATTCCTCTCCACCCTGTACCCCGCTCCCTCGAGCATTCCCCCATCTTAGTTTTTTTTTAAGATTTTTATTTATTTATTTTTAGAGAGAGGGGAAGGGAGGGAGAAAGAGAGGGAGAGAGACAGCAATGTATGGTTGCCTCTCACATGGCCCTTACTGGGGACCTGACCTGCAACCCAGGCATGTACCCTGACTGGGAATCGAACCGGGACACTTTGGTTCCCAGCCCGTGCTCAATCCACTGAGCTACACCAGCCAGGGCTGCCCCATCTTAGTTCATGTCCATGGGTCGTACATATAAGTTTTTTGGCTTCTCCATTTCCCATACTATTCTTAACATCCCCCTGTCTATTTTGTACCTACCATTTATGCTTCTTATTCCCTGTACCTTTCCCCCATTTTCCCCCTGCCCCCTCTCCGCTGATAACCCTCCAAATGATCTCCATATCTATGATTCTGTTTCTGTTCTTCTTGTTTGCTTAGTTTGTTTTTGTTTTTGTTTTTTTAGGTTCAGCTGTTGGTAGTTGTGAGTTTGTTGTCACTTTACTGTGTATATTTTTGATCTTCTTTCTCTGAGATAAGTTCCTTTCACATTTCATATAATAAGGGCTTAGTGATGATGAACTCCTTTAATTTGACCTTATCTGGGAAGCACTTTATCTGCCATTTCACTCTAAATGATAGCTTTGCTGGATAGAGTATTCTTGGATGTAGGTCCTTGCCTTTCATGACTTGGAATACTTCTTCCCAACCCCTTCTTGCTAGTAAGGTTTCTTTTGAGAAATCAGCTGCTAGTCTTATGGGAACTCCTTTGTAGGTAACTGTCTCCTTTTCTCTT
>PVJI01009428.1:46217-65732 GCA_004026765.1 Micronycteris hirsuta | reverse complement strand
TTTTTTCCATCCAGCACCCCTCCAACCCCCACAACAGCCATCAGTCTGTTCCTTGTATCTATGCTTCTGCTTCTATTTTGTTCATTAGTTTACTTTGTTCATTAGAGTACACATATAAGTGAGATCACACGATATTCTTCTTTCACTGACTGATTTATTTCACTTAGCGTAATAGTCTCCAGGCCCATCCATGCTGTTGCAAAAGGTAAGAGTTCCTTCTTTTTTTACAGCTGTATAATATTCCATTGTGTAAATGCCCCACAACATTTTTATCCACTCATCTACTGATTGACACTTAGGCTATTTCCAGGTGTTGGCTATTATAAATAACACTGCTATGAACATAGGGGTACATATATTCCTTTGTATTGTTGTTTCAGGATTCTTAGGATATATTACCAGAAGTGGAATTGCTGGGTCAAAGGTAACTCCTTACTGTTTTTTACAATGGCTGCTCCAGTCTGCATCCCCACAAACAGTGCACTAGGGTTCCCTTTTCTCCACATCCTCACCAGCACTTGTTGTTTGTTGATATATTAATGATAGCCATTCTGACAGATGTGAGGTGATATCTCATTGTGCTTTTAGTTTACATTTCCCAGATGATTAATGATGTTGAGCATTTTTTTTCATATGTCTATATGGGCCATCTCTACGTCCTCTTTGGAGAAGTTTCTATTCAGGTCCCTTGAACATTTTTTAATTGGATTGTTTGTCTTCCTGGTGTTGAGATTTATAAGTTCTTTGTGTATTTGGGAGATTAAATCCTTATCAGATGTATCATTGGAAATATATTCTCCTAACAGTGGTTTCTGTTTTCATTTGCTGATGTTTTCTTCAGCTGTACAGAAGCTTTTTAATTTGATGCAGTCCCATTTATGGGAGGGGGGAAGAAAATGTATTTCCAAAACTGTTTTTAGAAGTCAAGGTGTGAAAAGAAAGAAAACTCTTAAAGAAAAAGATTTTGCAATTATGTCAAAACATAGGCAATGTCTCTATTTACAGAGAAGATGGATTCTCTTAGTTTGCAAAAGAAATTCCAAAATCCATTATGATGATTACATTAGAACTTACTAGAAAGCAATAAAAGAAGCGCCACGAAGCAAATTGAATGCTTACAAAGCACCAAGAGGACCTGAAGAGTGTGTGCGTGTAGAGTGAGAGGTCGAGGGAACGGGACAAGGAGAGCCTTCAAGACAACAGCACAGGAGTCTCGCAGACAGTGACTGCAGGAAGGCATGTGTGAGGTCTAGGAGGCCTCTTCTGAGTTTTCCGTATCTAGGGGTAAAATAAAACAGGTCTTCCACTTTTCATAGCTTCAAGCAAGTTTCACAGCGCCTGACCTTTCCCCCAGGGAATCATTATTCTCTTGTCTTCTGTTGTTCGAGACTGGATTCTTTGTCTTGCTCTGCCACTTCTTGCCTTTCCAGTTCTGTGCACAGGCTGTTTTTCTCACTATGATCTTGATATTCTATACCGGATAGACTCCCTGCTGAGAAGCCCCCAGTCAACTCTCTACTCTTCTCTTTCTATGAAGAACTTCATCGCTGTGTAAAGAGAGTTAAATAATAGAGCAGAAAAGAACTGCTTATTGGTGGGTTTGCCATTCAGGTACTGAGACTCAATCTTTACTTTTCAGTGTTTTCATCTTACATTAATTTGTGGAAACTCCCTTTGTGGATATAATTTCCTATTTTCCTTTGATATGGGTCATAACCCCAAGTTAAATAGACAAATCTTCCAAATACTCCCTCTTCTAACCATGTCTATTGAACCAAAAACAGGGAATTGTACAAATTAGAATGGACAAAAGTAAAGATGTTAACGCTTTTATTCTTTTCTGAAGTTATCCAATCAATACATAATACTTAATCACACCTTGATTGTGCTGTCCTGGTTTCTTCATAGCATCCTGAAAGGGCTTTTGTTCCTGACCTCCAGCAGGAAGACAGAATATTAACACTGCAACTCACATTTGTAAACAACCTTAGTATTTCCAAGAAGCTTCATATAAACCACTATCTCATCAAAGATTAGAATTCAGTGAGTTACAGGGACTATCTCCTCCAACCTGTACCTCAGGTCATTCTTCTCTTTATAAAGCAGAGGTAGTTGGCCCTTGCTTTCTGCAAAGGGTCAAATAAATATTTTAGGCTTTGCATGCCATCCAGTCTCCGTTGTAGGGTGAAAGTAGCCACAGACAACACGTGAAGAAATATGCCTTACTGTGTTCAAAAATTTACAAAAACAATTGGTGGGAGGGATTTGGTCTGTGGTCTATTGTTTGCCAACCTACGCTTGAAAGGTTTCTTTACTAATCTGTAAATGTATTTTGTGCTTTTTCATTGCTCTATACTGGTAGTTACCCAACCTATATGCCCCAACTTTGTACAAACTAGAAGAAAGAAAAAATGTGCCTCCTCTAAGATCATTTAGATATAGTCCAGTGCTTCAGGAGACTGAATTAGAAAAAGATGTTAAGCTTCTTCAGGGTCAGGGCTATAACTAGGTTACTGCCATTATGACACTCTCTATAGATGCTCAGTACATATTTCTAATTTTAAGAAAGACAAAATGTATAGCTTCAGATATGCCTTATGTCCTTTCAACTTAGAACATTAGAACATTAGCCTTATATATCTAAATTATCTTCCAGTTTTATGTTTACAATGGAATAAAAGGGAGTTGTGTAGCAATTCACAGTTCCAAAATGCAATGTATGAGAGGCCAATGTAGTATTCTGTTTTTAATTTGCAACAACTGAACCCCTCCATTTGTTTGAAGATTTCTTCTCCAGAAGGATCCTAGTAAGAGACAGAGATCGTCTCCACTGTAATAGGCCAATAGCCAGAACCCGGAACTAGCATGTAGACACATGACTAGACAATAAATCAGATGGACCCACCTTGGACTTTGAACCTGGAGCCTAGTGGCTCAGGAAGAGAGGCACTGGAGATTTATATTTGAGGCCACAACAACTATACCTAGGGTTCAAGTGTGGTTGCTGAGCCTGTGGGTTGGGTAGTATCTTCACCAGACAGATAATCTGCTGTGATTTTATCTGTGGTTGGGTCTGCTACTTAGTTTCCCTTGTTTTTGCCCATTATGTGAGCTTGGTTTTCCAGCCTTGTTGGCTACTTTAGAAGCTACATGATAATCTTCCAATATATATTTTTTTCTTTTAAATCATCCAGAACAAGTCTTTGGTGCATGCAGCCAAGAATGTTGATTGATACAGTCTTTTTTTCCACATTGTCACCAATTGATGTGATAACTCAAAATTTTATCAATGTGGTAGACAAAAATACATATCTCATTACTGGGATAATTTTTAGGTAACAGACTCTTTGGAGTAATTGAAGGATTTTTTCAAATTTTTTTAGCTTTTTAAATTTCTTAAAACTATATTTATCTTTACCGAATAAGCTGTACTACACAGTTTACTACCAGATTTTTAATTTTTTCGTACCAATTTTTAGGATATTTTTATAATGTGAATATTGTCATACATAATATTTTAATTCTGGAATTTATTTTTGATGTATTCTATAAATAGACATTCTAAATTGGTTTTGTTATTATGAAATAGTTAACTAATTAGCTCAACAATATTCTTTTTTCTTTCTCTACTTCTTTGTAGGACTGGACAAGTTTATTAGTTTGTTTTGTTTTAAACAATTCCAGACATACAAATGTTTATCAGAATGTTTATTTTACCATACAATTCTAAAATTCTATAATTGTGATATTTGTCTCTATTCAGTTCAATTATTATATACAATGCATGACTGTTGACAAAATAAGAATGAATGAGAGATGTGGTAATGTGTTATAGTAGTCAGAGTCTGCATTTTGAACTGACTACACCTTATTTATTATTTCACCTAACAAACCACATAGTCTTCATGATAAAAAGTTGATTATTCTAGAATTTGGCCAATGAAATAATCTGGACACATAGGAAAGCAATGAGAGCCTGAAAATAAGCACTAAACATAAAAGGATGAAAATATTTCCCTTCACACAGTTCTTTGTCCAGAAGCTGAAGCGGCTTACCCAAAGTTGCTCATATGAAGTGGACAAAATTCAGACTGTGAGTAGGTGTTAAGTGAATTTTAAGTATGACCAAATAATAACTATAAAATTATCGACGATTAAGAAAAAATAATATATATAAGCCACTGGTTAATAAATTGTGGGGCTCAATCTGAATAATATAAACAATGTTGGTTAGTAAAATTTCTGGAAAGATTCAGATTAGATGGGACTGATCCCAGCATGAGGACTGAATAGGTGATAGTTCGGTCAGCCGGCAATGAGAGACAATGCTAGAGGTTAGAAGTGGTTTGGGTAAGTTTTCTTATTTTCCGCACTGCTGATAAATTTTATCTAACAAATCACTGTAACTTCATCATGTTGGGTCTTAAAAATCTTTCTATTCTCAAAAGTCATATGTGTGAAGAAAGAACAGTAAACTTCTACCCATGACCAATCACTGTGACTGGTTTGAAACTGTATAATCTTGTAGGACAAGGATTTATTTTTCTATCTCTTGAGGTGGTAAACAAAAGACACCAAAAAAAGTGTGAATTCTAGCCAACATGGAAAATTTACTTTTTAATATATTTTGTTCTTTAATGTTGTAGCATATTTTTGGTATGTAGTTTTCAGTTTAAAAAGATGTTACATGGAAAATATTTCCTCTCTAGTTTCATAATAGGTTGAACAGGTGTTGAAGAAATATGCTAAATGAGTGTGTTAGTAGAGATAAATTTTATTCTTAAACTAAGATGATTGCAACTGTAATGTGTTCTAAACAGAAGGAAACCATGGTTTACAAAAACAGAAGGAAACAGTAATCTAAACAGGACACAATGAAGCAAAAACGTATCCCTCAAATTCAGTGAACATAAACTATTTTCTTAATATAGTGGGGAAAGATAAAAAAAATATGCAATTATAATTCTAAATTGTTGATGGCAAAGTGGTGTTATCAGTAATATTCTAGTACTAAGAATAAACTTACTACATAATCAATAGTTTAAGAAGAAAATAACACTTCCAAAAGCAATGCGAGAATCTGCCTAAATAAATAAAATGTAAAAGATATTCAAAAGAAAAATACTAAAAGTAAAAACAAAAAAAATTTTTTTTCACCAATTTTAATTAGAGCAGAATGAAATTTGGCAGTTTCATCTGGGAATGGTTCAGAAGAGGAGGTCGATGAACTAGAATGAACCTAGTCCCTGACTGACAGGTCAGAGAGTGTTTTTACTTAATTAAACCCATGGAGGGAAGTCCTCTTCAGGTTTGTGTGAAGGGTATCAGGAAGAGAATAGAAAAAGTGTAAGGATGTCTTTCTTCACTGTGCTTGTGAGAAAGACTGCTTTAGATTCATTCTATGCAAGACATCCCATTTCCACACACAGGCACATACTCCTACTGGGGGCCAGATATGGAAAGGAGAGAATCTTGCAGAAGTCATTGCTTGAGACTATTTTTGTTACCTTGATATATATATATTTATAAAGCATCAGTATTAGCTTTGGTAGCACACAGCCCACCCACTGAGGCAGTGTTCATTTCATGACCAAGCATTTGCCTGATTCTTGAAGCGAATGTGAGAAGAGGTAAAAAAAAAAGGCTCCGAACTTGGAAAACAAAGAATTCTTAAATGTTGAATGACAAAATTTAGGCTTCTCAATATTAAAAGTTAAAACCTACCTCTACATGACACTCAAAGATGGATGCTACATGGTTAGTTCACTCCTTCACTGATTCTGTCATTTCATTTGTTTGTACATGTATACAGTTCATTTTAGTGTCCACCTCCTAAACCCTGGACATGCATTAATCTTTGTTAATTAAGAGGTGAAGAGAAAGTTACTGTTCTCATGGATCTTATATTTGTGGAATGCCTGCCATTAAAAAATCATGTTTCATGTAAACCTTAGGTTATGTCATGAGCAAATGTTTCAGGATATAGTCTTTCCTATAAGTCAGCCCTCAACCCACCCCTCAACCCTTCGGGTCATCTGACCCAAGTCTTAAGAACTGAAAGCAGTAGGCTACCTCTATGGTCACCAGCTCTACAGGTAACCTGGCACCAAGGAGTAACAGTGAGTCAACACAGGTGACTAGGCTATTCACTCAGCTATTATTAATACAAATTCAATCCAAATCTATAATAACCTAATAACATTAATAATCACTCAGAAACAATTAGCAATAACATCACATGAGAAAATCGGGGGTTAACAAACCCAAGTCCCAAGAGTCCAGATCGGAGTCCAGGTCTGGGAGGCAACCAGTCAGCGTCTTGCAAGGCAGAGCCTAAGACAGCTTCAGAGTAAGCTAGAGTAGGTCTACTGAAGCAGAGCATGCTGTTCTTTCCCTCTTGGCTGTCTCAGCTGTCTGTTCTAGGGCCTTTGCTGTCATATTCTTATGTGACGTAATGCTGCATTAGCCTTTGATTAACACACGTCTTGTGCCACCTAGATAAGCACATGCTGATTATGTAGCTCTACTATGCATGCCTAAGGGGGTGGTGTTACCCCTCAGCTAATCACATGCTGCCTACCACGTTGTACTGCACTTGCTCCAGGGGTTGCACTATCCCTCTGAGTCATTGCTCCACTGCACATGCTCTAAATGTGACTTTTTAGTTGACAAGACTGACACCATCTTAGTTCAATCCTGTCCTCTACAAGTTAGAATATCTTAGGTCCTGTGAATAGACATTAATCTTTGGTATCCAGGCATTAGCGACCATCTGATGGGAGAATTTGGGTGCAAGTTTTAGATTGAATTGTTGACGATGAGGCCACCTGGGTGGTTAAAGCTTAAAGGCTAGAATGAGGAGACTTGTTTCTCCTTTGACCTGGTGAAACTGGCTGCAGGAGGGCTAAAATGGGCACTGGTTAGCCATACCTCCTTTATCTCTGATTTATTCTTTGCCCTGCATGGTTAGGTTGAATCCATTACCCATTATTACTAAATACACATGACTGTTACAGCTGTCCTTCCAAACTTCATAGTCCTACTGAGTCACCTGTACTGGAGCTGATATTTTGAATATCAGCTGATATTTTCTAATCTTGAAGACATACAGAAAACAAGCAGATAAATAAAATGAGAAAATAATCACTGACCCTTACAAATGTTAAAAGAAGAACACAAGTAGGTTAATGGTAGGGAGAGCAAAAGTAGGGAATTAATTTAGTTAGGGTAAGCAGATTGTTCTCTCAGAAAAGGTAATATTTAAACTAACAACGATGATAATAAATCTGACATTTGAAAAGCTAATAAGGTTATTCCACATAGACAAAACAGCTAGAGAAAATTACCTAAAGCAGTGAAGAGTTCATAAGTCATAGAAATAGGAAGTAGGCTAGCATAGCAGGGACTTGGAGCCAAGAATGGTAGTGTGAGATGTTAAAACATAGGCAGAGGCAAGATTATGATGAGCCTTGCAGGCTGTGATAACATAAATCATAGGATGCATTGAGTTTATCCTCCAGGTTCTTGTTTATAAGTATTCAGATGGAGAACAATGGCTGAACTTCTAAAGGATAAAATGAGTAGAGCCAAACCATGTGAATTAGACTGCAAAAATTAAGATGTGTGCTAAATATGTAAATGGCAGGCAGGCTGCTGTAATTACTCTCCTGAGAACTGCCCTCATTATGACACAGATGTGAGGAGGGTGAGTGAATCCTCTGAAGCTTTTTATTAAGAAAAAAACAACAACACAGGTTTATGTTAACTACTTGGCAATTCAATTATAAATGTTTATAATAAAATGTTGGTTTTCATTCAAATTTATTAATGATTTTCTGGATCATGAGAGAAACTTAGATAAAATTAAAGTAATTGTGTTCCCAACATTAACAATAATGTATAAAAACCTACTATATTTGGCTTCTGGACATTTTTTTATTCTTCATGGAATTATCTTAAAAATGGAGTCTATAGGAGGGAAACGGTGTTCCCTATAAAAACCAGCTATCGCGTTTGAACACTTTTCTGTTAGACTGTTCAAAACAAAAAACAAACAAACAAAAAAACCTGGAGTAAAATACAGGAGTCAGCATTTGTTGGTACAGAAACAATTAAAATATGCCTATAAGCTAAACGCTGTCACAGAAAGTTTGTGAGACAACTACAAGATGGTGTAATACCAGAATTTTAGTGCCAACACTTGGGGCCTGAATTAAAGCAAAGAAGAAGATTCTCAACTAGTAAAACTGAGGATGTGCTCTAGTTTGGGTTCTTCATTGGAAAATAGGCAGATAAAAATGCACGGAATTATATTTGTGAACCCTTATCATTCTATGAGAAGAGTCCCTGTTTTATGAAATGTCAGCACTCTGTATGGAATCCAACCCACTAGAAGCCATGTTCGTGGATTAACCACCTCCTAGATTATCTGCGAACCATCTTTATAGCTACATGCTCTTCTAGCTCACTCTCCATGCAATCAGTTAGCTGATAGGAAAGAAAGATTAATTTTAATATTTGCCTGAGGCAAACAATTCAGAAGGCATTGCTCCTATTAAAATACTAAGTATCCCTAAACCAATTATGAAATATAAATGATTTCTGGATTATCTCAAACCAAAATGTGTTATAGATCTTGACTTAACCACGAGATCTTCTCATCTAAAAATAACTTCTCAAAAGAAATTTTTTTACTTTTTTAAATTTTATTGGATCACTGTAATTTTGAGATATAATTGAAGCATTAATAATTACAATGTGTAGTTTTATCTGAGTTCCCATAAAAGCACTGAAGAAATACATTCTTACTGATTTTTTTTCTAGCTCTATTTAAGTTTCAAGGTATTCAGTTGGTTGGTTTGTTGTGTGTTTGTTTTCTGACCAATACCTTAAGATGGAACTAACCAAAAATTCTTGGGGTATAATTGCCTATAGATTGCCTTATCAAAGAATTTAGAAGTTGTTAGACCCAGAAAAAAAATCCCCTTAGTTTATTTACAGAAAAAGATTATGTGAAAGGCCAAAATCAAAAGATAAAAGTCTCTCAAAACTTCAGAGATAATTATATTTCCCAAACTAAAATCTATTAGATCCAGCACAATGTATAAACTTAAAGTTATCTTTTGGGAATGTAGGAATTACCTAATATTATATTTGTGGCTATAATCCCAAAGTGACTTTCTGTTCTTCCAAGGCACTCTAATTACTTTGAGGGAAAAAAAAAGTCTTCAAATAGTTTCGATGTAAAAATGTTCAGAAAATGCCTGCTGATGATGCTTTATTGATTTATTTAGTATTTAAAAAAGAATAACCTAGTTATCTTTCTTTTGCTTTAAATATTCAGTTTTTGTTTAGATTTTGAATTAAATTTAACATATATTGAAGGCAGCATAATCATCCTAAGGAAACAAAATCTGTAGGACTTCAATCGCTCAATTTACCAGATTACATACAGTTTAATGGAAAAATGGCTTGTTTTTAGGGAAGCTGTCGGTAAAGGGTCAGCATTACTAAAGCTGTATGGGCCCTTCATTGGGCATGGGGAATGCTCAGGCACCATAATTTCTTTCTTAAAAAAGAATGAATTTTCTTCAAGGTCTGAATAGAAATAAACTTGCAAAGCAAATAAAAGCTTCAAATGTAGAACCCTTATGTGTATTTTTTTAATGAAGAATGCAATATCATGTAATATAAGAAAGGAGAAGTGGGGGGCAAGAGATTTTTATAAAGGTTAACATCTTAAGATTTGACATGAATGAGTCAGCCTATAAGTCTGAGTGACATTTTGTCACTGATTTAAAGGAAAATGCTGTCTCTGTTAAGATCTTATAATTTATATAATAAAAACATAGTATAAGTTCAGGAAAAAAAAAAAGACTTGACATGAGATTGCTCCATTGTTTGTAAACATAGTGGGGAATAGGTCGGCATGAGAGGGGTGACATACACAACAGAAACTAACCATCCAGCTCCTTAACACAGGCCAAAGTCAGGCACACAGTTTCAGCCACCGAGGAGAAGCATGGCTTTCTATTTTCTTCCTTTGTTAGACATAATAAAGTATTTCAACCTAAAGTTACAGAGTGAAAAAACTTCCTATATATTACAGAAGAGATCCACAAGAATAATTTCAAGTGCAAAAAATGATGTTCCTCTTTTAATAATTTCTGTGCATTGCAAAGGAGCATGAACCTTTCCCTAATATTTGTTGAATGTCAACTAGAATCCCTTCCTACAAGGCAATTTCTCTGACCATCTTGTCCCCTGATGTACACGGAAAAAGGTCTCATATTAGGTGCTTGATATATTTGGCATTTTATGAAGAGAGAGGAGATAATAGAGGGGTGTAGTTTAATTTTCTCAATATGCAATCTGAATCCTAAGTCAAAACCTCATCCTAGACTTTGACTTGGCTACTACCTCTCACAATTAAGAGAGTGCAGTAATGATTAGTAATTCAAGCTCTAGAATCTGAGAAAATCTATGGGTCCTTTCTGGCTTAATTACTTACTAGTTTAAAAACAACCATGGCAAAATGCTTGAACTTACAAACCAATTTTTTTCTTAGAAAATGTATAAAATAATAGAAGCTATCTTACACAGTGACTATAAACAGCCAACAGAGTAAGACTCATAACCTTAGGAATGTACCCCACTCATCCTAAGTGCTCAATGAATGGTCATTTATTTTTTAAAAAATGAACCAATAAGTATTAACAACAACAACAATTTCATGTCTATTCTCCACTTTCTACATCATTTATAGTAGTTTGCAGTTTTCACACCTGAAGAGAATTTTGGGGTCTTTTTAGGTCTTAACATGTTAGAAACATACTTCTATATACATGTGGCAGTTAGCAAATGGTACACAGTCAATGTATAATGATTGTCAGATATCTTCTACAAAACCAAACACTTCATTTATTAATGTTTTTTAAAAAGTAATCAGTGTTACTAATAATTAAGATATAAAGTCAATCCATTTGATTATGGCTTTCTTTCCGTACTAGCTCACGACGTAGTGTTCTGCTCAGGCGCACTACAACACCTTCCATTAGTTTTGTAAGACCTTTGGGCTTTTTCTTTAAACTGCCATGCGTGTAAATTGTTCAACACTAATTAGGTGATACCTGCAACAAATAACAGTAAGTGGCTTCCGAAAACAAGTATTTCTTTTCATGTCACCAGACAGTAGATGGGGAACCACAGCGACACTTGGTTCTGCTCCAGGATGACAATTCCGTTGGCGACTGTTCCAGGGTCTTCTTTATTCTGGGCTTCCAGGCTAAAGTAGTGACCCTTTGTGACATGGCCCTTTTTGTGTTGGGGGAAAACCCAACAGAGTTGGGAGAAGACTATAGATGGCTCTTAAATCTTCTCCTACGTGGCCACTGAGTGAAATACACACCTACATATCTCATGACCAAGCGCAAAGTCAGCGAGGCAGAGACCTGTCTTCTTCTCACACATGTTACATGATAATGGGCAGGGGCCTATAACCACTTTTATCAGAGGAGAGAGTGATGGAACAGTGCTAAGTGTGCTTAATGGAAGTCAAGATTCAAATAAAGTTCTACTACCTATCAGTATAATCGCTATGAAATACAAATCAAGTACATATTTCCTTAAGAAGGCAGGGGAAATATTCAAAGACATTTTTTGAATGAAGATAAATAATAAATACTTAATTTCTTTATCCATGTTACTTGAAAGTGTATCTGATAGAAGAATCTATAAATCTCCATGATTTCTTAATGGGACTAGATAAGCACACATGGAAACGAAGCTACAGGGCATAACCAATTCATCTGGTCTTTCTGATGAGATCTTTCTTTATAAATAAAGGGAAATGGTTTTTAAAAAGAAGATAAAAACCAATCAAATATAAAGCTATATTCAAACCAAATCAAAGAGGCTAATCTCTCAGGAAGGACAGTGGACTGATACACTGGGAAGATGAATCAAACAACAGCCAAAGCAGAGAGCCAACCCTGAGATTTGACAATCAATGAATCACTGGACACTTAATCAGTCTGTGTCCTTAGAACATCATGATCTAAAGGGAAATCGATAATACTCAATTATATTATGATCTTGCTAAAATGGTGAATAATGAGTGAAGACCAGACAGTCAAAAAATTTCTGCAATATTGCTTTGGGCAATAAAATGTAGGGAGTCCAAGGAGGCAATCATGGGGTTTAATATGCAGACATATGGCCAATCTATGAAAGTTAATATGTCTAATGTAGAAAGGATCTCTAACCTGAAAAACTGTGCTATGAACTACAGGTTACTTTGCTGACGGGAATATTAAAAAAAAAAAAAATTTCTCATGTTGCAGAAATTTCTTGTAATTTTTCCTTGGAAAGTCTCAACAACTTAACAACAGGAATGTCAATGATTGAGTGCCTCAAGCCCCTCATTTCCAGCAACTAGTGATCTGAGGGAAAGCAGTTATCACTGCAGGTCCTGACTGCTAATGAGAAACAGGAAGCTTCTTTATCAGGCAGCACTTTTGTTTTTAAGTTAGGTGGATATAGAGATAAGTAGATGACAGATGATAGATAAGGCTCTGCACACCCTTTACCTTTTCACTCAAGCTCCGTAATTCTCAACCAGGGACAGCTATGCCCCCCAGGGAATGTTTGGCAACATCAGAGACATTTGCAATTCTCACAGCTACTAGCACCTGGTGGGCAGAGGCTAAGAATGCTACTAAGCGTCTTACAATGAACAATCCAGTCCCCCCACAGAAACAATTATTTGGCTCAAGATAAAAATAACATTAAGCCCTGGCTGGTGTAGCTCAGTGGATTGAGCGCGGGCTGGGAACCAAAGGGTCCCAGTTCGATTCCCAGTCAGGGCACATGCCTGGGTTGCGGGCCAGGTCCCCATGAGGGCCATGTGAGAGGCAACCATACATTGCTGTTTCTCACCCTCTCTCCCTCCCTTCCCCTCTCTCTAAAAATAAATAAAAATAAAATCTTAAAAAAAAATAACATTAAGACTAGGAAACTGCTCTATTTGAAACTGAGGACGCTACTTCCCCCCTCTGGTTCTACCTGAAGCCCTCCCCATTTGCTATTCCCCTGCATAAGTAGTTTTTCCCTTATTTTTCCCTGTGACCTGTTTCTTCATACCCATTATGTTGGGCTCAAACATCACCTTCTCAGGGAACCCTTCTCTCATTCCACCTTCCCCCCATACCTGCTTTGTTTATCATTTGCCATATCATTTTTATTTATTTGTTAATTTATTTTTGTGTGTCTCCCTCCCATTAGAATTTTAGATCCGTGTCAGTATGAACTGTGTATGTCCTTTCTCTCACTGATACATGGGCAGTACATAAAGCAAAAGCAGGCACATATGTGCTCCAATAAATTATGTTTTGAGTAAATTCCTGGATTGTTTTGAGTAAATTCCATTCTAGGTTGATAGCCCATCAGGCATGTATATCTTTACTAGTCTAGTCTGCAAAGATCTTAGATAAGTACTCTGAACTGATAGAAGTGTCTAGGAAGAAAGAACTGGAATGTAATAGTAAAGTTACAAGCCTCAAAATAGTCAGTTTCTTCCAAGTATCCCTTGTATAAAACATAAAAGGAGATATCCAAATTGGGAAAAAGTGTGGCCACATGACCATAGCAATGCAACATATACACACACAGAGTGTTGAGAAAGAGGGAGAGAGAGATAGAGAGAGAGACAGAGGCAGAGAGGAATGAAGTGCACAGCTGCCATGAAGGAATACAATCATTTGAGAAATAAGAATATGCTGCTGTGGGGTGTGAATGATTCATCAGGACTCTTCACAGGACTCTAAACTCTGGGGAGTTTATGAGTTCTCACCTTCTTTTGCTCTGATTCTATTCTTGCTAGAGAAGTAATCTTCTGTTCACTAACTCAACTTTATAGTTACTCCAGTATTAGAAAAGGATTGTTCTAAAAAGCAGGCAAAAATGATTTGGTCCTCAAAAATGTGACCCAAGCAGTTAGAAAGACCTGAGAAAGTTGCCTAGTCTAACTAAGCCACAGATTCCACACCTCTATGCACTAGTATCTACAGTCATGAGATTTAATAGCAAGTGTCCAAAATACTTTAGTCTTGGCATTGTAAAATAAAGATGATTTAAACTTTAGTCTCTTTTCAACCTTGACTAATAGGGGTCAGTTTTTCTAAATTTGGCGAGGAATGGGAGCCCTGACAAGAGTCAAGTTCTAGAGCTTCAAGAGTGATGGAAATGTCGCTCAAGTGGCTTTGTCCTTTGAAGCTCAACTACAGGTAGCCAGCTACTTAGTCTGTCCTGCATGAGAGACATTACCAGTGCTCACAATATCTAATTTCCTTCTCCTTCTGATCACATGGATCACACTTCCCAGCCTCTTGTAGTTAGGGAGTGTCAAGCAAATAGCTCTGACCAATGGTAGTGAGAGGAACTTCTGCTACATGTCACTTAGAAGCTGAAACATAAATAGAGAAATGAAACCTCCATGCACTCTCTCTCTTCCCCCGCTATGGGGGCTGGTGAAGCCACAGCCTGAACTGGTGCCACTATGATCAGTGTGACTCCTGAATTCATGAATGGAGTAGAGCCCCTCTCAGTGTCAGATAATAAGCATGAATAAAAAAAATTCTGTTCATTAAGCCACTGAGGTTTGACAATTGCTTGTGTTTACAATATGGATACATGCTATCTGTGGAACTTCCCTTGCCAAACTGTAGTATAATACACAGGAACATTTAAAACCAGTGCACAGTGAAGGCCGAGCAATCGTGGCTCTTTCCTCCCGGGAAGACGAGCGTGAAGGAACGACTCTGTGAGGGGGAGGGACACACACGCATGTACATGTATGTTTACAATACAGTTAGATGGACTGCGTATGAATAGATGACAGCGGATCTAAGCTGTGACAGACCAGGGCTCAATGTGTGTGTGCATGCTCTAGAAAATAAAAACCCTGAATTAAATGCATCCAGCTTTTGTAGTGTTTCAATGATTTTTCTTTCCATAGAGTGTTAGATTCCTCTAATTATAAATGTTCAGGGAATTAAGAGTATCAGGCTCCTTGAGAGGTATACTTTAGTCTTCATATGATAGGGATGACCCACTCTTCCAAATCATATCTAGAAATTCAGAGATGGGAAGCAAGGAGACAGATGGTAACCAAAAATGCAACAGATCTTATGCATTTCACAGACAGTGAATAAAGCATACAGGGTGTTCCCTGGGACTGGACACTTGCTAAGAGGTATTATCATAATCGTTCATAGGGCTGAAGAGTGCAGCATTCACGAATCTTCAAAATGGAACATGGTGAATAAAATATTATTTGATTAGGGGCCATGTATAAGAACTTTTGTCTACGGGTAGTCAGCATAACCAGAAAGGAAATGTAATCTCTGCCTTTCCCTTCTGTGCTTCCATCTCACAGTTCTAGATAATTTAGAATTAATTGCTAGGCATAAACATCTGTGTGTCTTAACATGTACACTTTCTTCCTTCTAATGTTTCTAGTCTTTCCTACAAATCTACTCCATTGAACTCTGCTCTTTTTAAAAAAGAGATGTATATCTAATTCATTTTTATTTCCCCAATGCCTGACAACATGCCTAATAATTAGTTGATAATCGAGAAAGGCTTGTTCATTTAAGTAAGGTAATTCACTGTTTTGATCTTTTTTGTGTGTTGGAGTTTCTCTGAGGGAGTTTCAACAACTAACTCCCCTCTTTCTTACCTAAGGTATGAACAATATGAAAGTTAATTACATAATTATGATAGAAAAGAACTAGGTTAGAGAATAAACTTTGGTGTGAGAACCCAATGGGCCTCATAATGCAATCCCAGAATTGAGCAGAATTATTAACCTCAGGGCACAGGCAAGACTGGGCCCAAGTTAACGTCACATGATTTAATATGTCCTCTAGGGAACGGAGACTAAAACGAAGTGGACGAGAGAGAAAAGAAAGGTGGGGCTAAACCCCACATGCCCAGTTATTACTCCCAATGTTACAAGTGAATTCTCTTCATCTCCCCAGGATGAAACAGAGTTTGAGACAAACTTGGATTACATCTTTAAAGCTCCTTCACAGAAAGGAAATATATCAGAAATGGAGAATTGTCCCTAAATATATTATGTGGCCTTCATTTCTACCTCAAAATTAAATGTTAGTTCAAAAGTTAAATGATGAATTGCAGGATCTACTATAACTACTAATGTCAATAAAAGAGTCCACAGAAGAGAAAGCTGAGCACAGCTAAATAGCAATACTTAATAGAAAGGACACTGAAAGAGTAGGAAGGCCATCTCCCAGTTGGCATTTAAGGACACACCCCCCCAAAAAAAACCTGGAACCCAAACTGGTTGTGTGTGGGAGGTAGAAAAAAATCAAAACGATGAAGTCCTTCTTACCACCTCCCCTGGGGTGACTCCAGGAGTTCCCTGGAGAAATTGCCAAAACAACTGAGTGAGTCTCAGCAGCTCATGTCAAAAGTAGTCTGGGAGAATTTTGAGAGCTAACCCAGGAGTTTCCCAGCAAGGCCTAAAATTAGGACACCAAGTTCTGTGTAAACAGGAAAACTTGGGAGCTGACATTACCTTTATACAGATATTTGGAGTGCCTCATTAGGGAAAGATATATTTTAAAGATAACATACAGATATTCTTGGATTTTAAACGAGCACTTTAGTACCATACTTTGAAATTTATATAGGTTATTTATTTCAGTAGCTGCTTCTTGGCTTTAAGGACTAATGAAGAATCCATCAGAAGCTTCTCTATAATAACAACCAGTATTTATTTATTGTGACTATTAACCCAATGCTGAAACTTTAAAGTACTTTTCCAAGGATCTGAATGAATTTATCAAACAAAAAGACAACGAGGCATCACCTTATGAGAAGAAAAAAGAGAAGACATTGGTATGAGAGCCAGAGATTCTAGTAGTGGTTACCTTATCAACCACCTATGTAACTCTGCAGATTTCCACTTATTTAGATACCATTATAAGAAATTAAAATAGAAAGGATGCTTAGAGATAAACTGTTCTCATATTTTCATTTTACAGAAGATGCCCCTAGAACTTAAGGAAAATGTGTTTGCTTGAAGATGTAGAGTGAGTCAATGACAAAACTAGGATTAAGGGTCGTAGGTTCAATTCCCAGTCAGGGCACATGCTTGGGTTGCGGGCCAGGTCCCCAGTGGGGACCACGTGAGAGACAACCACACATTGATGTTTCTCTCCCTGCCTTTCTCCTTTCCCTTTTGTCTAAAAATAAATAAATAAAATTAAAAAAAAAAAAAAACTCATCTTGGGTGTTCTGCCCTACATTATAAAAACAAACAAACAAACAAAAAACTAGGATTAGAATCCACATAATTTCATTCCTAGTTTGGTTCTTTTTCTCTAAATAATCTCTGTGGTTCCTTTAAGCTCTAAAATTCTGTGAATATAATGACTTCCTTTGTAGCACTTTTCATCCCTAAAATATAGTAAGAGCATATAATCTTATCCTCCCCACCACCACTCTACTTTACAGATGTGGAAGTAGAAGCTCTGAGTGCAGGAATCATTTACTATCAATGAGAAGTACAGTTTGTTCATTCTGAGAACACAGATCATATAGAGTTCATAACTCTATGTTTGCATATGCCCCCAAGAAAGACATATTCCTGATAGCATAATTCACAAGAGAGCGAACCTTGAACTAAAGTTTGAGACTTCTGGTCAAGATGGAGGCATAGGTAGACAAGCTTCACCCCCTGTGCAACAATAGAAAGAATTACAACCAGATCTCGACACTAATAACACCCAGAACTGTCAGAAAAATGAGTTGAGTGGAAGTCTGACAACCAAGGATTTAAAGAAGACACATTCATTCAGATAGGTAGGAGGGGCGGAGTCTAGGAAATGGGCAGCGAGGTAGTGTGAGCAGAAAGGCGGCTGCTGCAGTGGCAGCAGTGGAACAGGTGGAAGGGATACCTTCTGAACAAGCAATCCCAGCCCCAGGCCAGACTGCACAGCCCAGTTTTACAGCACCAGGATGATAGATCCCCATTACCACCAGCTGTAAAAACCAGTGCGGTTGGGGTGGCGAAGACACTGCAGGAATTTTACCACTTACACTGCCAGCATGGTCTTAAGAACATTTGCAAACTCCCCCACTTCCCCGCTCCAAGGTTCACCACTGGGGCAGCAGCTGGAAGGGTGCCAGTCACACAAGGGAAGGGGCTGAAGTGACTGGAAATGGGGCAAGCGCTGCGCAAACCTCCAGAAGCCAGGTGGCAGCACTGTCCCCTATCTGAGCCCCCACACACAGCCGCAAAGCAGTGAAGCACGTGCCCCACCCTGGCAATCACCTAAGGCTCTGCCCCATGCAATTTACAGATGCCTTTTGACATAGGCCACGCTAAGACAGGGAGTAAAAGTGGCTCTACCTAATACATAGAAACAAACACAGGGAGGCTGCCAAATTACAGAGACAAAGAAATACAGCCCAAATGAAAGAACAGAACAAAACTCTAGAAAAAAAAAAAAAAAAAACAAGCAAAACGGAGATGGCCAACTTATCAGATGCAGATTTCAAAACACTGGTGATAAGGATGCTTAGAGAACTCCTTGAGTAGAGCAAAAAATTAAAGGAAGAAATGAAGTTACACTAAATGAAATAAAGAATAATCCACAGGAAACCAACAGAGAAAGGAAGGAAGCTCGGATTCAAACCAATGAGTTGGAACATAAGGAAGAGATAAACTTTCAATCAGAACAGTAAGAAGAAAAATAATTAAAAAAAAAAAAAGAGGGTAGACTTAGAAACCTCTGGTACATCAGCAAATATGCCAACATCTGAATCATAGGGGTGCCAGAAGGAGAAGAGGGAGAATAAGAAATTGAAAACTTATTTGAGAAAATAATGAAAGAAAACTTCCTTAATTTGGCAAAGGAAAAAGACATATACGTCCAGGAAGCACAGAGAGTCCCAAACAAGTTGGCTGCAAAGAGGAATATACCAAGCAAGACACATCATAATTAAAATGCCAAAGGTTAGAGATAAGGAGAGAATCCTAGAAGCAGCAAGAGAAAAGGAGACAGTTACCTACAAAGGAGTTCCCATAAGACTGTCGGTGGATTTCTCAAAAGAAACCTTGCCGGCAAGAAGGGACTGGCAAGAAGTATTCAAAGTGATGAAAAGTAAGGACCTACATCCAAGAATACTCTATCCAGCAAAGCTATCATTTAGAGTGGAAGGGCAGACAAACTGCTTCACAGACAAGGTAAAACTAAAGGAGTTCATCATCACCAAGCCTTTATTACAGTAAATGTTAAAGGGACTTATTTAAGAAAAATAAGATCAAAACCATGAACATTAAAAAGGCAACAAACTCACAACTATCAACAACTGAATCAAAAACAAACAAACAAACAACAAACTAAACAAACAACCAGAACAGGAACGGAATCATAGGTATGGAGATCATGTCAAGGGTTATCACCTGGGAGGGGGAAGGGGGAAATG
>PVJI01009428.1:0-46117 GCA_004026765.1 Micronycteris hirsuta | reverse complement strand
TACAAATGTTTGGGCACCCAATGTCTGACCTAGTGCCTGACAAGTAAACATAAGTAAGTATAGAATACCCTTGAGCATAAATCTAGAGAGTACCTTGAACTTCTTATCTGTATTTTGTAATTCCATTTCAAAGCTTGTACAATTCCAATGTGGATTTATCCATATTATAAAAAACTTTTTAAATTTTATTTTACTCAATTTTGTTTATTTATTTTACTTTTTATTGAATTTATTGGGGTAACATTGGTTAGTAAAATTATATAGGTTTCAGTTGTACAATTATATTATATTGTATGTTTGCCATGCTAAGTCAAGTCCATACTATAAAGAACATTCAAATTGTACCACTCTTGTACAAGTTCATTTAGGAAGTGGACATTAAGCCCCACCCCACCCCACCCCAACCTCCAGGAGTGTTTATGACAACTGGCTATTCTCCCCCTTGGAGGAAAGCTGAGTTAACACTATGCCTCACTTACCCATATAAGTTTATGGATTTTGATGAACATATGTCAGTACTTAGGAGTGTCTTTTTCAATAACAGTGGATAAGTACTGGAAAGATAATTTTATCCTTCCTCTTGAGTATATCACTTGGGATAAGGGTTAAGAAGTACCTGGGCATCAACATGAGAAGCAGTAGAAGCTAGAAATGGCCCTTCTACTCGCCACCCGTGTCAGATTGCCCTGCCTCTTCTAATCTTAGACACAGGCTCCAAAGTTATCATCTGGCACATAGCTTCTCAAGACAGGAGATTGAGTTCTCCAGTGTGCCTCCCTGCATCCCCTGTGGGGTCAGGGCTCCCCTTTCCCCTTTCAGTTCAGCTTACCTTATTATCTTTGTAACACTTAGCAAAAGATAACAGATTAAACCAAGTGCGGAGATAATGAAATATAAATTAGTAGGCTTTCTAGCCTTTATACACAGCCCTGTCAGAGTGTATTATCTGATGGATTGAGTTCAGAGCAAGTCAGTTAAATTTTCCCTTATCAGAAACGGAGTGTGAAGTGTGGCAATGTTGCTAAGTGCAGAACAAAAATCTCTCTCTGTTGCATCCCATGACTGCTCCAGGCAACATTCTTGGGAACCTCTGACTGGGAAGGAAGAGGAGACCCTGAGATATATACAGTGTGACAAGCCAGGAGGCTATGCTTCTCCTGTAACCGTCCTATGAACGGCAGTCGCCTGTGGCTGTGACATTACCACACTTTGCTCAGCTTCAGAAAGGGAAATTTAACTGACGACTGCTATGAACTGAAGCCACAGTCTAAACCAGATAATACACCCTGACAATACTGTCAGGCAAAAAAGGCTGTGTTCCCATTGATTTCATCGCATTAGAGACATATTACCCTGAGCAGTGTGTGTTTGAGGGTACACTGTGCGCACTGTGGGAATATCAAACGGAATGCACACTGATTAAGGCAGAAGTGGGCTTCCAGAAGAATCTCCGAGTGGCCGCCGGAAACATGCGGCATTTGGCAAAGTAGTGAAGGTGATGCTATGGATGGTAATTATAACTTGGTTCTTCATTCGTATCTACTTCTACCTGCTGGGTTTATTTGAGAGAGAAAACCAATTGAAATATACCAAGAGCAACCCTGAATCTCTGCTTTCTCCTTTCTCTCTCCCTCTCTCACTCTTTTTATTATTTGTTTGTTTTTACAGAAAAGTAGCAGATACACTATAGGCAGGGAAAACATGCAGGGAACAGGAAATATGAAAGCTACATATCCAAATCACCCCTAAGTTGACAAAGTTCTGTACTTCATTCATTTTGCAGATATAAAAGTCTTCAGAAATGTATTATTGTTTTAATAATTATGTATCAGCACCTTTTACAAAATAATATTGGCACATGTCCACTCAAATAAATCAGCATTCCTAATTTTACTGACTAATTTGGCAAAATCTAAAAACTTCACACAGTAATGCAAAGATGAAAAGAATTGGAGATAAGTGTTTCCTAATTCATATTTTTAAAAGATATAGAGTCATAATTTTTTAATAAAGTGTTTTTAATATTGTGTACATGTGCCCTGTATGGCTATGAAGGGCAAATAAAGAAGAAATGCAACAGAAAAGTGTCTTTACTTCATATAAACTCAAAAACTAAATTTCTAAAATTATCTTGGGACTCAGGCTCAAAAAATTATTTTGTTAACACCGTCATTAAGAAGGTATTAAATATTCTCCAAGTCAGCCTTCCTAGCCACTCTTTTTTTTTTATATATATCTTTTAACTTGAAAATCTTCTGAAATACTGCTCTTAGGATCATTTGGCTCTCTTACCACTATGATCATAATTCCTTCCACTTCTAAAATCTTTCATTTCTGTGTATAGTCAGAGTTTTGGACTTCTGCGGCTCACTATTTTTTTTTCAAACAATAGACTATTGACACATGGGAAATAATCAACATCTAAGTCATAATCATCTTCCTTCTTAATTGGATTTAATACTATCCCACTATATGCTCTTTCAGATGAAATGATCAATATAGAAAGTCAATGATTTACAGTTATCATTGGTTATAAGTAAAGATCCAGAGAAAAAGCACCATCAAAGCTGCCCAGACCTTTCCAAAGGAAGGGCTAAATCATAACCAGGGAGGGTGATTTGTTATTCAAAACCTTGTGTGATCGCATCGATATTTCTTTGATTGGAATAACAGGCCTAGTCGTGTGGGGGAGGAGAGCGAGTGGGAAAGCAGGGGATTCAAGTGTGCGTAAGTCAATCCACCACTTGTGCCTGCTATTAAAGAGTGACGTCAGTACTGGAAAGCAAGGTGACCACCCTGTCCTTTCACCCTCTGAGTAGGAACGTTTGAGCTCAGGCGGCTCCTCTTCCTACAGACTCCTACTCGGGGACCCTCCTGCCACATTTCTGCCAGCCCTGCACACTTTACCAAGTTCTGCAGTTTTTTATATGAACAATTTATAAATAAGCAAATAAAGCACACTTAAGTTAATATAAAGATTGTAGTATGATTATTAATTAAATGATTAATATAAATATTATTATGTAAATATAAAGATTCAATCATTAATATAAAGAATCAAGATTCATATCATGGTGGATTATATCATTTACGACATACCCTTCACCTCACAAGATTTCAGTTTTTTGTATTAGTTTCAATGTTCGATATTAAAAGTGCTGCATGTGTTTTGTTTTCTTACCATTGCCTGATACATTCCCTTATATCCCTCTATTTCTAAAGTTTATTTTCAGTTTGGTGTACTCTTGTTGACATTGCATAGTTAGATCTTTTTTAACACATTCTGTGTCTTCTCTTTTAAATTCAATTACCACTATACTTACCTTACCATTGTTTACCCTATACTTTCCTATTGCTTTCCTCTGCCCACTCTTCCCCTCTATACTAAAATTGACAGATTTTTCTTTCTTCTAAAGTGGTATCAAAATTTTCTTCCTATACATGTTATGATGGCTACCACTAAATTTTGAGAAAGCTCATTAAGAATTACTAACCTCTTGGTAATACCTGTAACTTTCCTCTTCCTTCAACCCAGTATGCTGATAGCTGTCCATGCCTGTCTCAAACACCTTCCAGATACTGGATTTTATTTGCTAGATCTTAGATTTAATTCTTCAGTTTTACTTTTTATTTTTGGATAAGTGTGTTAGCACAGGGAAAAGCATACGGTGTGGGTGTATACATAGTTACTTTGGATTAGTAAAGTATAACCTCCAGTAATCTTTGTTGAAAAAGTATGCAAATTATAAGCTTTCTGAATATATCAATTTCCAAAAATGCATTTTTTATCCTCAGAACTGAATGCAACTTTGGCTGGGTATAGGATTCTAGGTTTAAAATAGTATTCCTTCAGAACTTTTCAAAATACTGTGCCATTTACTTCTAGTACCTTAGTGTCCATTAATAAACATGTTGTTAATCTCACACTAGTTTTTTGTTACTTTGTAGATGACCTCTTTCTTCTCTAAGGGAGACTATGTGATTTTTCCTCCAAATAAGTAAAAGTGTTTCTTTTACAATTTCTGCTTAAAGCATTGGTTCAAATGTACAATATAGCTTTGGAAATCATTTTTAGAGTCAACATGTGTTTATATGCACATACTGTTTGCCCGACACTAAGGGATATAATAGTGAACAAGATAAACATAGTTCCACCCTGGTTAAGTGCAGTTTCCTGAGAGTGACAGATATTCACCAGTAAATTTGCAAGTTTGTATATAGTTACACTTTGGATAAGGGCAACAAAAGAAAACACATGCAATGAGTGTAAAATGGTATAGGCAGAACAGGGTGCAGGTCAGGGGACAAGTCAGAGAAAACTTTCTGAAACAAATAATATGTAATTATGCACTTGAAAAATTAGACGTTTCATAGGTAATTAGAGATCTGGAGGAGGTAATTAGGTAAGAGGAGGGGAAAGTGAGGCAATCTATATGATGTAATTTTTTTCTAGTAGTAGTGGAAATGATAGAATTGAGCAACTGGACAAAATTATGATTCTTAAGTAAAAATAATAATTTGTTCAAGCTATTATTTATAATATGCTTTATATGCTAAAATTCCACAAATGATTTTATACTAAGTCTTTTTCTGTAGGATGACACCAACAAGATTGAAAAATGGATGATCTGGTATTTTCGACCAACATAACTACTAGATCGCTACACATTGCGACTCAGAGGTTTGTACTCTGTAAACAATTCCTCAAACCTCAAACGACCTTTCACTTACGGCCTTACGTAAGAGCCTGGGAGACATAGTAGTATTCATGTTCATTTCCCACTTGTAAGGCTTGCAAATTTAAGTCTATGACTCATTTATCAGCAGAAAAACACACACACACAAAGACGAATGAAGAAAGAGCCCGAGCAAAAATCTTAGTTATTCTCCAGCCTAAAAATGAGAGACTAGACTAGATAATGTTGCTAAAATTTCTTTGATTCTACGAGTCAAACACGTAGGGCTGGGGAGTTAGAATGCATTCTTAAGTTTACCTATGTCCTTACTTTTTTGTATTGTGAAGGCACATTCCTAGAGGTATAATTGTATGGTGCTGAAATCAGGACAATGAGGAATATAATGAGTTGACTCCATGGGAGTGCATTTCCAGGATTTCTAAAATGTACCTGCATTCAAATCAAATTTCACAGTTTAAAAATAACAGAGTGGCACCATAGCACCCAGTACAAGGTCAGAGTCAATTACTTCCTGTTTCCATCCCATCTTTCCCTCTGTGGTATCATCAAACAGGTCACAAATAAGAGGTGAATTTGGCTTTCTGCTCCCTCACTGGAAGTAACCAGAGGAGTCACAAAGCAAAATCAATGGCAAGATGATGACAAAATTCCTATAATTGTGGAATAATCTATTTGTTATTATTCAGCCTATATCACCAACACTTACTTTTAGAATTTCAATTTTCAAATATTAAATAACCATAATAATTTGCACCCCATTGAAATACAATTTCCCCTTTTCATTTTAATAAGGAGAAAAGTAGTAGGAGCAAATCCCTCAATTTGTTCCATCTGTTATATTCACGCGACCATGTTTCTTTCTTCTTTTTTCCTTCCCCCCGCCCCCCACAGATCAACAAGATAAATCTAACTGCCTAGCTGCAAAAAAGGATGAAAGGGGCTCTGCTGTGAACCGAAGTTGCAGTTGAGATGCCTTGCACTGGCTGATGTTTTGAAATTAGCATGAAACAGCACCAGAGGAAACAGAGGGATTCCTCAGTGTTGTACAAAGGACCCTGTGAACTTTCCCAATTCCTGAGATCTCATTACTGACAGCGTTTTTTGCCCTCCAAGTTTTCACGCGGTGACCTATGGCTGCCATTGGAGCATGGATGCAGATTTCCTCCCCAGTGAAATGGCAGGACAGAGGGGAAAACACAGTGGTGAATAAGGCAAGCTGTGCGCCACCTACGTACTTAGGAAAGCTGCTTGGGAGTAGAGCGGTGGACATCTAATGAGCTAGCCAGGATAAGGTAGAAAATGAGAGCATGGTTGCGTAGTGAAAGCACTGTTTGAGTTTTCCTTTAGGTAGGCTGAAAAATAAAATATTAAGCCTGCTGAAGCCCTTCCAGAGTTTGGGGATTAAAAGCTCTAAGGAAGCTTATGCCACTGCAGGAAAGGAAGAGAGAGAAAAGAGTGTTATGCCTTCAGTAGCTGTGTCTGATTAGTAGTCTTCTGACCCAAATTCACTTCAAAAGGCAGCATCAGTGTCGGCAGGAGTCACAAAAAAATGTTTTTAATGATTTCAACACAGAACACAGGATTTTTGGCAGTCCATGTGACATATTTTGATGAAATTTCAAGAAAGAATTTAAAAACAAATATCTGTTTTTAAGAGTAATCATTTTAAGGGTAACCAAGATCAAAGATTCTAAAGCCATAGAAGTCATAGGATTTGAGAGCCATATATATATATTTCTCCTGTAGTAGCTGTGTGAGTTTATGCACATTGTCAAAATTCTCTGACCCTCCATTTTATCATCTCCATAAAGACAACAATGGTAGGCCGTATTTCAAAGAGATTTTTCTGTGAGAACCAAGATAATGCATGTAAAACACTAAAAAAAGTACTGTCCCATAACAATGAATGTTAGCTTTTTTTTTTTTTTTTTGCTATTATCAGAGATGATCAGGATGTAAACTAAGGCAGTGGCAGTGTGAATAGAGAGAATTATGATGACATTTGAGAAATATTTTGGTAGTACAATTGGGAAAACTTGAGATTCCTTGGATATGTTTGTAACAGAGAAAGAAGAATCAGGAATAATTCCCAGAGTTTAAGATGGAGAGCTGAGTGGATGAAATGTCATCAATTAAAACAGAGTACCAAAGAGGATGAAGATTGAATAAGGATGATGAAGACCTCTAGTTGGGAAATCTTGAAGTCTCCATTGATTATTTCAAGTCAGGTCAACAAATTTCTTGGTCTTAGAAGATATGGAGCTCTTAAAGAAGATAAAAATGAATTGATAGTAGAAGCATGTGGAAAATCTGCTGAGTTTTGTGAACTGGAAACAAAGGACTACACAGGACCAAAGAGAGAATGATTAATGGTGTCAAATACAGCAAAAAGAGGGAGGAAAAAATTATTCAGAGAGAGGGAACAACACATATGTAATCTAGAGGACAAAAAGGGATTTGGTGCCTGAAACCAGGGCAAGATCAAAGAAGTAATGTACAATGAGACTAAAGGTAAAAACAGGAAGAATATAATAAAAGCATGTATTATTTGGGACTTCGCTCAAGGGCATTAGGGGCCATTGAATAACCTCAGGAATGGGTATTGTCTAATCAGATTTTGTCTTTAGCAAGACAATAGTTTTAAAACTGTGGATAATAGGTACAGAGGAATAAGACCCGAGTCAGAATGACTGTTCAGAAGTCAATTATAAGAATCCAGAGGGGGAAATGATGTTAGACAGGACAAGGTTGTAGCATTGGAGTAGTTAAGCAGAGAGATCCAAGATATTTAGATGGTTAGAAATATAGAGGAAGCAAAGATGAAAACCCAGTTTGGGAACTGGCCTCTTGTTAGATGGTAATGGGCACAGGAGGACAGATAGGTTTATTGGGAAGATAGTTTTATTTTAAGTATGTTGAATTTTTCTTACTTTTTAAATTAACTTTATTGGGATAACATTGGTTAATAAAATTATGCAGGTTTCAAGGGTACGATCTGTATATTGCATTGTGTGCTCACCACCCAAAGTCAAATCTCCTTCCATCACCATATATTCAACACCCTTTGTTCTTTACCGCTGCCCCCACCCGCCTCCCCTCTGGTAACCGCCATACTGTTGTCTGTGTCTGTGAATTTTTGTTTGTTTTCCTTGTTTGTTCATTTGTTGATTTCAGTTTTATATCTCACATGAGTGAAATTGTTACAGAGCAAGGGCCAGGACACCCAATGATATCTCAACCCTGCTCCAGGTTCGTTATGCTCGCCACCAATGGAAAGACGTCTTTCAATGCCAGAGACTTGTGAAACGGAAAAGAATTATTTACTTACAAGTTATACAGGCTTGGAGTAATGACTTAGGGTCTCCTTTAAAATACTAAAGTTCTCTAGAATACCCACAAACACACAGTCCTTCCTTCACCTCTTTGCCCAGTCCAGGGTACCATAGGAGAAGTAGAAGTCCGTGATTTAGGCAGATCCTCGGTTCTGACACCATCCGCTGTGTCACCACCGTGATCTCCAATTAATCCAAAACCATGTGAATCCAAAATCATGCGGCACCTTCTCATGGCCCACCAGCAAGAGTCCTTTCACCCCTTTTCTTCCAGGCAAAGTCTCTCCTGCTTCCTAGAGCACGTAGCAAAAGGAGCAACCCAAAGCCACGTGATCCTGCCTCTGTCTCTCAGGCTGAAGGGTCTCCACTCCTCCAAAGCCTCACGGTCCAAGAAAGAGATATGGCTGCTGTGCCCGGGTTTAAATCCCCTGCGCCAACCTTCCTCTGCAGCCCCTTTTCCGACTCCACCTTCAGTCGGCTACACCTGCCAGCACTTCATATTCCTCTAGCTTTTTTGGGGCTTCCATGTTAGCTGTGGGCAGGGGTGACCCCATGGCACAGAGCCAACCATCTCCAAGTTTTCATGCAGGTGCTGTGTCTAGGGGGAGTTGTCTCTCGGCTACATCCTAGGTGGAAGTCTCTTCCATCTGCCTGGCTCAAAGCATGGCCACAGCTATTTAACATATCCACACAACCAGTTAAAGGTTATAGATATGTTAAATGACCATGCCAGAGGCTAGCTGCAAAGCTGCTGCCATACCAAACAGCTCTGAATGGCCCTGCTCCATGTCCCATGCCCTCCCCCCACAGTTCAGACTTGTGGGGCTGAGGACATTCTATATACATATTTCTAATATTTCCTGGATACCTTGAGTTCTGGACCCCATTGCAAATCCTTGTTTGGGCCCATCTCTTGGCTGCACCCTGTAACGAAATCACACGTTTCTTGACTTTTTCTGTCAGATTTATTTTGCTTAGCATGATATTCTCAAAAACTGCCCATGTTGTTGCAAATGATATTATTTCATCTTTTCCATGGCTAACTATTACTTCACTGTATATATGTATGTACGGCATCTTCTTTATCCAATTATCTATCTAAACACACTTTGGTTGTTTCCAGGTCTTGGCCACCATGAGTCATGCTGCAGTAAACATAAGGATGCATATATATTTACCAATAAATGTTTTCAAATGCTTAGGACAAATACTCAGAAGAAGGGTGTCTGGGTCATACGGTAACTCTATTCTTACCTATTTGAAGAGCCTCCATACTGTTTTCCATAGTGGCTGTCTTAGTTTACATTACCACCAACAATAAATGTTCTTTTTTCTCTGCAATCTCTCTAACACTCGTTAATACCTGTCATATTGATAATAGCCATTTAACAGGTGTGAGGTGGCATCTCATTGTAGTTTTGTATTTCACTCATAGCTAGTGAAGTTTAGTATTTTGTCATAAATATATATCATTTAGCCATTTGTATTCTTCTCGGGAGAAGTGTCTGGTCAGATTCTCTGTTCAATTTTTAATTGTACTGTGTATTTGTTTGGTGTTGAGTTGTATGAGTTTTTTCAATATATTTTGGATATAAACATTTTGTTGGAGCTGCTGTTTGCAAATATCTTCTCCCATTTGGTTGGTTGCTTTTTTTTTGTTTACAGGTTTTTGTTTGTTTGTTTGTTTGCCTTGCAGAAGCTTTTTAGTTTGATGTAGTAACATTCATTTATTTTTGCCTTTATTTCCTTTCTTTTGGGGGTCAAGTTCATAAAATCCTCCCTAAGACCAAGTTTCATAAATTTAGTACCTATGTTTTCTTCTATGTAATTAATTGTTTTAGATCTTATATCAAAGACCTAAATATAAGACCAGTATGTTGAAATTTTTAAATCCCTTTGGACATCTGATTGGAGATGTGGGCAGATGTGTATGTGAACTTTTTTTTTCTCAGGAGAAAGAATTGTATTGGAAATAGAGATCTGGAAGCAACTGATTAGTCCACGTCCTATATCTGGGGTCACAGGAGATGAGGAGAAACCATGTAGAGTGGGGGGGGCGGTCACGGGAAGTGGCCCAGTAAAGCATTTAAAGAGTGCTAACATCAAAAGCAGAAGAGAGGGAGCCTGAAAAGTAGACTGTGAGGAAAGACCATGAATAGAGGAAGAAAGCTTTGACAGATCATGTCACCATGACATTGAGAAAGGAGAAATTCCATTGAGAATGGATGTTTATAGGGATAAAATAATTCAGGGAAATCATACAAGTTGGGTACTTGGGAATATTGACTGGATCTAAACACAAAGCTATCGGGACCCTTTGGAAGAGAGAACAAATGAACTAGTGAAAGAATTCTAACTTGACCTGTGTTGATTTACATCTTTAATTCAAAAGTTGAGTAACAAGGTTAGCAACAACTTTAGACAGGGATCTCTCCAATACGAGAAGAAGTAAAATGAAGTCTGGGTCTTAAAAGACAAGAAAGTGATCTAAAGAAAGGGGAAAGATACCAAGGAAAACAAACAGTATGAGAAAGCCGACTAATCACTTTACAAAGGTTCAGGAAGGTGAATCCCTAACTTTTTTATAGTAATTTCTGTGGATGCTTATTATTTTAACATGAAAGTTCCCTTCCTCATACTTTAACCACATGGTTGTTTCTACGTGGAAACATCCTACTTCTCTTAGCTTATGTGAGACTTAATCTTCCTCACGTGAAAACAAGGCTATATATGCATTACATGCATTAACTTATGTAACTTCTTAAAAAGCCATCCAAGACAGATAGAATTAGTGGAGTGAATGTGAAAACTAAGGCATGGAGAATTTAAGAATGTAAGCTTGTTGAGTAGTGGGTTTGGAATCAAACCCAGAGTCTCTGACTCTAGATTGTGATCTGACCACTATAGATTCTGCCTCTCCATGAGATCATCATTAAGGCAAATTATTTATCAGTAACCAATTCTACCTGAGATTTTTAAATTAGCTATATATCTATTAATTATATATAAATTAACATATGTATTATGTATAGTGTTTATTCAACTAAATTGTGAGCTTCATAAAGGAAGAAAATGTACTGCATGTTCGCTGGGTTTTGATGGGCCAACCTGCAATCATTTTTCTTCTGGTAGAAGTACCCAAATTTTCCCTTAGGGAAACACCATATTCCATTTTTTCATGCATTTCCACCCTGCATTAGATGACCTAGCTCATATTAGTCAGTATACACCAAATCTGCTGGAAGCACTGATTTATTTAGGAATTGACAAGCAATTGAGCCCAACCAGAGTGAATACTTGAATTTGTGGGAGGAACTTCCTCAGAAATACATTCTTGTTTACTGATCTTAAACCTTGAAGAGTATTAGTTTCAAGCTTTCTCATGAACTCAATCATGCTTAAGAAAAAAACACAAAGAAGGCTAATCTGAGAGCAGCGAAATGATGATGATAAGGAAAGGGAAAAAAGGAAGGAAACAGGGGAAGAGAGGAACAATAAAAAAGGGGATGAAAGAAAAGGAAAAAGAAAATAGAAATTGGAAAAGGATATGAAATTATTTTCAGCATCTACAAAATGTTTTGTCACTGAAGTAGACACTTTTATATAGATTGTTCATTTAATATTTATAAAATCTTGTGAGGCAGCAAACAAATGAAATGAGTAAGGCTCAATCTCAGATCTAACTCAAAATTTTAGTTTTATTCACAACTTTATGCGTTTTCTTATAAGGTATGAAAACTAGTATAATATCTTTAGCATTTATATATTTAATATGAAAGATAAATTTGGTTGATATTGATGATAATGATAATGTACTGATATAAGATATACTTCTTATAAACAGAGTATTATCATGAATTTTATTCTGAAAATAAAATGTGTAGTTTTATGTGTTAGAAATATGTATTACAGCTCTAAGAAAAATCTAATTTTTAATAATAGAATCTTCAATTCTTAATGATTGTCACCATATTCCACTGTTGTTTAAATTATCCCCTACAACCTAGGGAATATATATTTTTTATACCAGATAAATAGCAATAAATGCTGATTATATTTATTTCACCAGTTGTTTAGCTTCAGGGAAATGACAATAGAGAGAGTAAGAATAAAGTAGTAAAGGAAAAGGGTTCGACAGAAAACAGATAATTTTAAATTACTCACATCATTATAGGTTGATATTATAAAAGTTATTTTATAAAGCTTAAGCTCAACAAATTCATGCTTCTATTTATTATCATATTTACATTATCAGGAGGCATGTCAGGGTACACATAATATTTTCTCATAAGATTTATAATTTTGTTAGAAATTCTAATAAAGTTTATTGAACATCTTTATGTTTCGCAGGGTTTTTTTGTTCTGTCATTCAGAAATTGTTTAAAGATGGCCTGTTAAGAGATACCTCATTCACTTTCTGAGAACTCTATATTTCAAAAGCGTGTTTAATGTAGTCCCTGAGAATATCTGTCCAGGTCAGGACTTGGATCCTTCCTGATTGTGTAATTAGGAGATTAAAGGAGCAAATGTGGTAAATATAAGAGCAAATGTAAAAGTTTAGCTTCAGTTGCATACCCCCAAACTACATGTTCCTAGGTATTAAAAAGTGAGGCCAGATGGAAGGGTATGTAACATTATAATTCACAATACTTCACTTGCTAGAAAAATAGCACCCATTTTATACTTCAAATTTCCACAGTGGGAAAATGACTGCAGTGAGCGTCCGTTGATTGTGTCTCTCCGGAATCACTTCCCCATGTTGTCTGGTACTAGAGAGCTTTTCTCCTGTGGAAAGCACACACAGTATGGCTCACGCAAGCCTCACCTTTCTACACAACAGGAGGAGTTACTCAGTTGGGCCAGTTAGAGGAACCCGGTTGCCCAAACACAGTCGGACAAACTGAGCCTAACAAAACCTTCTTTAAAGATGATCAAAAATATGAACAGTAAATGACAACAACTCACAACTGTCAACAACTGAACCTAAAACAAAAACAAACTAAGTGAACAACTGGAACATAAACAGAATCACAGAAATGGAGATCACATGGAGGGTTATCAGTAGGGAGGGGGAGGGGAAGAATGGGGGAAAGGTACAGGGAATAAGAAGCATAGATGGTAGGTACAAAATAGACAGGGGGAGGTTAAGAATAGTATAGGAAATGGAGAAGCCAAAGAACTTACATGTATGACCCATGGGCATGAACTAAGGGTAGGAGAGAATGCTGGTGGGAGGGGGTGTGCAGGGCGGAGGGGAATAAAGGGGAGAAAAAATATGGGACAACTGTAATAGTATAATCAATAAAATATACTTTAAAAAAAAAAAACCTTTAAATTTTGGTCAGTAGTGGCCATTTAGCTTGCCTGTGAAGAGGACTTATATTAGAGAAAGACACAGACAGTGAGCTTTGAAGACAACCTCTGTAAAGACTGACCCAGACAAAGCTGAATACAGCCACATCCCTAGTTTTCCAGTTATCAGAGCCAGAATTTGTCTTACTAGAACTTGAAATCAAAAGGAGTCTTGAGTTTCAGTTTTCTATCCCCCAATGTCACTTCAATAAATTTAATTAAAAAAAAAATTAAGAGAGAGAGCTTTTAAATCACAGAGAAAAAAATGTATCCTGACTAAAACAGAACTAGCTGAAGTACAGTTAAAATTCTTTTCTAAAAACTTTTCTAAGGACTGAAAAATTTTACAAATCAAGACTTTGAGTAAGATAACATCTCAAGTATTTGTGCCTCACTAACTAGTAATTATGCAATAAAAATACAATGATCAAATTAGAACTCTCTTCAAAAACACTGGCTATCACATTAGCTTAAGAAACACTTTTACTTGTATAGGGATTTCTTGACTTAGAGATTGTTATAGAAAAATTATGTGTTTTTAAAAGAAACTAAGGTTTTAAAAAGACATGTAAGAATTTTCATTTGCCTCCAAGGTAATCACAGAATATGTCTACACGTTACCAAATTTGAGAATGCAACCTAAATTGTGAGTACAAACAATGCTGTTGTTTAATTATTTGTATAATTAAAACCCTGCCTCTTACCCTTCTCCATTTTGCTGCTAAAATAGAATGTGCTGCATTTTGTTTGTTTCTCATTATAATTAATAGTAATTAGCAAAGGGAACCCAAGTTTTTTTCTTTTCCTTTAAACTAAATGTGAGAAGTATCAAAATATTTTTAAAAGCTCTCTTAGGTTATATCTCACTTTACTTTAGATTTACATAAAATCTATATAGAATTAAGCTGTGTTCCATATTTAAAAAATCAGCCAAATAATGTGGAAGAGAATAAGGTTTCTGGAAGAGCAGGTAATTCTATTGCCTCCAGGAGGATTTCTAAATTCTTCTCTTTAAATTATATTTAGCCATCTAAGCTGTTAGACCACAGGGACTGTCTCAATGTCAATTGAGTTAAATAATCATAAATTGAGTCTTAATTATGTGCTAAAACAGTGCTAGAAACTAGCATTAAGAAACTAATTAAAATATAGATCCTAAATGAAAGAAGCGTGTGTTCCAGTGTGGAATGAAGAAATGCAAACCAGAATTTACACAGGGTGATAGGCATTTTATCGTGAATGTGCACACCAGAAGTCAGAAGATGGTTAACTCTCTTTAGGAGAATGAGGGAACAATAAACTTGAGCTCATCTTTAGACTGAGTTCACTGGGGTGGGGGTATTCCTGGCCGAAGGGAAAGTATACCAAAGGTCTAAAGTCATGAAGACACAACATAGTTTATTTTAAGTTAACAGGTTGGTGTTGCTACAAAATGATGCACATTGAGAACTAGCTAAAGACAAGACTGGTGAGAAAGTCAGGATCCATGTCAGAAGGAATCCTTATGTAGTTGTTTGAGACTTTGTTCTTAGGGAATGAAGAATAAAACTAACAACAAAGTCTACAGTTATATATATAAGGCTGCTCTTTTCAGCATTGATTGCTCTGTTGAACAATGGATACATCCTGCCTTTCCTCGAGATGACGTTAGTTAAAGTTTACATTTCATCTGCATAATGCTTTGCTATAGGCATAATTGTAATTTCTTATGTAAATTTTACAATTTATATATGTACAGGATATATACAATAGACTTATGTACATGATAATATATGTTAAAGGAGAAAGAGTTTTAACATGTTTTATGTTGAATCTCAGCTTTACTCTCAGTACTTCTTTATGGTAAATTTTTTTCTCCAATTTCTTAACTTTAAAAATGAGAAGATACTATTTTTTAAAAGATAAAAATAAGCCCTGGCTGGTGTAGCTCAGTGGATTGAGCGCGGGCTGGGAACCAGAGGGTCCCGGTTTGATTCCCCTTCAGGGCACATGCCTGGGTTGCGGGCCAGGTCCCCGTGAGGGCCATGTGAGAGGCGACCATACACTGCTGTTTCTCTCCCTCTCTGTCTCCCTCCCCTCCCCTCTCTCTAAAAATAAATAAAAATAAAATCTTAAAAAGAAAAAGATATTAAATAAGAAAAAGATAAAAATAATAAAGCCATTTTCATTTTCATTTCTGCAAAGTATTTAGAAGTTGGATTCTGCTGTCCAGTACTCTGATCTGGTGGTGTAAGAAGATACATGTTATCTTCATTAAAAGGTGCTCTGCAAAGTATTAAGTGATTCATGAGTGCTACCCAAAGTATGTTCATCTGATATCACCACTAATATATCTGGTTACTAAAGCCAGAAATTGGGGAGTTATTCTTGCCTCTTTAACTCACTCTCCCTCTCACATCTAAATATCTACTAAGTGTAACCAATTTTACCTGTGAAATATTTACCATAGTCATCCCTTTTTCTTTATCACCACTCCCACAATTATAACTTAAGTATGCACTGTGTCTTTACTGAAGTAATTCCTAACCAGTCTCCCTTTCAAGTCTTGTTATTACCAAAAGTATCCCTCCTATAGTGGCCAAAATGGATGACAAAGAACAGACAGGTGAATATTTCATTCCCCTATTCAAAGCCCTTTGGGTTATCCTATCCATGACATAGAATTTGGATTTATTAGCATGAGAAACAAGATCTTTCATGCCTAAGCCTCTGAATTCTCTAGCTTCATCATGCACCAATCTCTGTCCGATACTTCATGTGTAGATACTTTCTGCTGGTAACTTCCAATCACATAGGGCCATTTCTTACATCTGTGCCTTTGCTTATGAGCCTGACCTCCATTTCTGGAATTCCCTGCCCCGAACCTCATCTAGCCTAGTCATTGTGCAAGACTCCAATCACCACCTCTTCCTAATCATACACTCACTCTCGCCTAATGCAAGCTGCAAGTTCGTGCCTTGGCATCTTGTTTTCATTAAAATACCCTGTCCACAACTCTGTTACTATAACAATATATTATTTGCAACTTCAGTGCATTAAATTAATCTCTTTGATAAAAGGTGTTGTATCATAATCCACATTGTGTTCTAGCACCTATCGCAAAGCCTGGTTTATGGTAAATTCTCAAATTGTTACATAAATAGGTGGAAAAGCAATTGGAATAGTTTATAAATGCATGGGCAGTTAGTAAACCCTTCACTCAAAAAGTAAAAGTTTAATTATTCCTAGGGATTGGTAGAGGGGCAGACAGGCAAAGGAAAGAATTCCAGGTAAGATGGGCAAGGGCAATGTTACTAAAGCTTCCAGGCTGAAGCGTAAACTTGCTCAGAGGAGTCTCCGGGTAACTAGAGTTGAAACTTTGTTCAGATGAAAACTTTGGTTTCTTCAAATGGAAACTTGGGGTGAAAAACTTGAAGCCCTATAGAATTAACACTAAGAAGTGACATTCTGCTAAAGAGAATAAGGGAATATTCTTCAGTTCTAGTGATATATCATACACACACACAGAAACTACCTTATTACCATGTCTTGATAGTCTCAAAATGGAGAGCACTAGAAATGAAATACAATGCACAAAAGACTTTGAAAATAGTTTAGGCTCTAATTAAGGTAATGAGAATAGGAAGACACTGTATTACATGATACTGAGAAATAATTTGTAGAAAATGCTGGCTGGTTAAAATTGAGGAACAGGGGAGAGGAAGCATAGAGGATGATCTGACATGATCAAAACTAGGAGGGAAAATGATACAACTATGGCAAAGAATGGGCACCTCTAAAAGGAAGCCAATATTAGGAATCAATACACAGGTCTGATTAATTCCAGGATGTGATTAATGTGACTCTAAAATATCCAAGGGGAAATATGTACCAACTGGTTGGAAATGTGGGCCTAATATTTAAGAGCAACCCAGGACTAACGAGGCAAAGCTAAAAATTATATTCATAAAAAAATTATATACATCACACCCACTAGATGGCTACAATAAAGAGCACAAAACTATGTGTTGGCAAAGATGTGGAGAAACTAGATGTCTCTTACACTGCTGATGGTAATGCAAATTGGCATAGCCACTTGGGAGTGCAGTTTGTACGTTTCTCCTAGAGTAAAACAAAAAACTCATTATGTGATTAGGTAATTCCACATTTGGAAAGCTAAGCACAAAAAGTGAAAACATATGTCCACACAAAGACTTTAGTGTTCATACTCTTATTCACAATAAACTAAAATTGGAAAAATCAAAAAGTCCGCCAACCAGTCAATAGATAAACAAAATATAATATACCCACATTAAAAAATACCATTCAAGAAGAAAAAGGGATAAACTATACAAACGTGGGTGAACCTCCAAAACATTATGTTATATAAATGAAGCCAAATACAGAAGACTACGTATTGACTGATTGCATTTACATGAAATGTCCTTCCAAAAAAGGTAAATTAATACAAACAGAAGGCAGGTCAGTTTTTGCCTTGAATTGTGGGTAGGTGCAGGAATTAACTACAAATGGGCATGAGGGAACTTTGGAGGGGTTATAAAAATATTCTAAAAGTGGATTGTGATACTAGTTATACAATCCTATATATTTACTAAAAAACATACTATAAGGCCACAGTAATCAAAAAGGCAAGATACTGGCATAAAAACAGACACAAAGGTCAATGGAACAGAATAGAGAGCCCAGAAATAAACCCACACCTTTATAGTCAATAAATCTTTGGCAAAGGAAGCAAGCACATACAATGGGCTAAGATAGTTTATTCAATAAATGGTGTTGGGAAAATTGGACCATCTTCTTACACCACACAAAGAATAAATTCAAAATGGATCAAAGACTTAAATGTTAGACTCAAAATCATAAAAATCACAAAAGAAAACATTGGCAGCAAAATCTTGGGCATTGCTTGTAGCAATATTTTATTGGATACATCTCCATAGGCAAGGAAAAGAAAAAGAAAAAAAGAAAGAAATTGGACTACATCAAACTGAAAAGTTTTTTCACAGCAAAGGAAAGCATCAACAAAATAAAAAGACAACCCACAGACTGGGAGAACATATTCAGTGACACATCTGATAAGGGATTAATATCCAAAAGCTATAACGAACTTATAAAACTCAACACCAAAAAAAAAAAAAAAAAAAAAAAAAAAAAAAAAAAAAAAAAAAAAAAAAAAAAAAAAAAAAAAAAAAAAAAAAAAAAAAAAGAAAAGAAAAAGAAAAAGAAAAGAAAAAACCCAGTTAAAAAAAATAGGCAAAGGACCTGGATAGACACTTCTCCAAAGAGGATATACAGATGGCCAATAGACACATGAAAAGATCCTTAATGTTAGTAATCACAAGAGAAATGAAAATTAAAGCCACAATGAGATATCTCACACCTGTTAGAATGGCTACCATCAATAAATCAACAAACAAGTGTTGGTGAGGGTGTGGAGAAAGGGGAACCCTTTTGCGCTCTTGGTAGGAATGCAGACTGGTGCAGCCACTGTGGAAAGCAGTATAGAGATACCTCAAAAAATTAAAAATGGTTCTGCCTTTTGACCCAGCAATCCCACTTCTGGAAATATATCTGGAGGAACCCAAAACACTAATTTGAAAGATAATAAGCACCCTTGTGTTCATTACAGCGTTATTTATAATTGCCAAGATATGGAAGCAACCCAAGTGTCCATCAGTAGATGAGTGGATAGAACAACTATGGCACATTTATACAATGGAATACTACTGGCCATAAAAAAGGTACTACCAGGGCTACCATTTATCAGCTTTGTAACTATATGTAAGTTACTTAATTTCTTTGAGGTGCAGTTTCCTTAAATGCAAATGAGAATAATAATCCCTTCCATAGGACAGATCGTTAGACACATCGATGATAAATACACAAACACATACACATTGTATAGTGCCCACCTCAGAGCAGGCATTCAGGAAATGATATTAAATCCTGTTTCACACCTTCAACATTTCTTCAGGTAGTTACTATGCAAACATTTTTAGCTGTGCTTGGTTATTTAGGGAAAAAAAGCAAAAAGAAACATAAAGTACACTTTAGACTTCACAATACAAATGCTCCTAAAAAGTTTATTTATAAAATAACTGTTTATAAACTCCATAGCTCTGTCTGTCACGTATGTTAAGTAACTTTGTTATCTGAAAAACTCTTGAGAAAAAGTTACACCCTAATGAGCAAAGAGGCATTGGTGTCTGCAAATTACTCTTAAGCTTTTCAGAAAAAATGCGTCTGTGTGTGTGTGTGTGGAGATAAAACATTATAAAGCAAATGTAATAAAACATTTACATTTAGGGAGTTTCTCCAAGACAGAGGGGAGCAAAAGATTTCCTTGGAGACTGTGGCCTGTACTGCTTCTCATCTCTCCTTTGCAGGTCCATATTTAGAAAAACAAAAACACTCAACAGCAACCAAAAGTTCACAGAGGACTGCTTGTTCCTCCTCCAGGCCTTATTGCCAGGCAGATTTTTCTCTAGCCTATGGAAACATTTTAGTGTTAATTCGTTCGTGGTTTCTGTCTCACTCCCTTACTAAGGCACTAAAAAGGGAATTAGCAGAAATTCATGGAGTGCCATCAGCGACACTTTCACAAGTGTTAAATGAATATGATAATGGATTGCAGACTAAGTTCTTCAACCAGTTTAGTTCACTGGGTGCTACAGAAGATTAGTCATGGTGCAAGTGTGCATGTACAATAAAACGATTCAAATTCTTAACATGTTGGTCCCAGACTCAAACCATTATATCAATCCCGAATCCGTGAAAACCTCCCTAGTCTTCCGTATGCAACTGCATCCTCAACTGCTCTTTGATTGTGGCTCATTAAGATGTATATATGTTTCATTTCATGGCTTAGACTATAATTTTTTGGTAATGATAAATAATATAAATGTATTTACAAGGACACATTAAACCTGTACATTTAGCTCAAGTTATTTTGTCTGACTTGGACTCCTCTATAAATTCATGTTCTCATTTCTGGAGAATAAAAGTCTGAGAGTAAGCTTGCAACCCACTTGTAGTCTTCAGAGAGGCCTAACCACAGAAAAACACTATGAACCAAGAACAATGGAGTGTATATTAATACTAAACTGATTGCATGTAATCAGAAGCTTTCAAAAAAATGTTGACGCTCAAAGAATGATATCCAACGTAACTGTATTAATCAGCTCCAGGTGCAACAACAGCACAGTACTATAGATTGGATGGCTTAAACAACAGAAATTTAGTTTCTCACAGCTCCGAAAGCTGGAAGTCCAACATCAGGGCACCCACACACTCAGTTCTGCTAGTGACACTGGCCCTGCCTTGCAGGTGCATCTTCTTCACACATCAGGGAAAAAGAGAGAGTAAGCTCTTTGGTATCTCTTCTTATAGGGACACTAGACCTATTATGGAAGCTCTACTCTCAGGAACTAATCTAAACCTAATCCCTCAAAGGCCCAATCTCCAAATAACCATCACATAGGGAACTAGGGCTTCAACATTAAATTGAGAAGGAGAAGACATTGCATTTCATAGCCATAAGCTAGAATTAACCGTGCTTGGGCAGCCACTTTACACTGCTAACTCATCTTGCCCTCAGTGGAATGTGGAAGCCCTGTGTCTTTTCACACTTGCTGCTGTTAAGCCCCTCACTCCCATCCTTATTTGGGCGGTGGGCCTAGACTTAACAGTGTGGACCACCATAATAATGAACATTCAATTTTACAGTTTTTGTATCTTATTAATTAGTCCAAGATTATCATACACCTCCTGGGTAATGGAATCCTCCCAGCTTTTTATTATCTCACAGGTAATAAGCTTATTTTTCATATGTCCCTCTGAGTAACTAAAGTAGTAAATATAAAGGGAAGAGGGGAGAAATCCAAGGCCTATCCGTGGAACTTCTCTTATTGTTATATAAACCCATCATCAATGTCCTTTGGGTTCTATCATTCAATAACTCTGCCAAGCTGTAATCATGTAAATTTTATATTTTATCTTACCTATAGGAAAATTATCAGGTGTCTTATAAAATGCCTTCAAAATTCCAAGTATACTATGTCTATGACATTTTTTGGACCTTTCATTTAATTAAATCTGGCAAAAATTTGAAACAAGATAGACTAACACACTTTGCTCTTACTATATTAATGCTAACCTTTTATTATATATTCTTTTTTCTAACTCTATGAATTGATTCTAATCTAATTCCATTCTGCAATAGCATTTAGTTTACTTCAAGTTTCTGTTTATGCTGCTCATATTTTTCTGTGTCTAGATTTATTTTTTATAGTTTATTTCCATACAATATTTTTGCAAGTAATTTCTGCATGTCTTTTGCAAGTAACTTCTGTATGTGGACCAATCACTTAAGAAGCTCTTCAAAAGTGGTTATTAAATGAATAACTGAACAGCATTGCCTTACGGAGCAGCTGTGGGAGGTTAGGTTTTAGCTATGGGAGAAGCGACTGGAATGGAAACTTGGAGTTAGAGTTACAGGTATTCAGGAAGCAGAACAGAGTTAGAAGGGGGGTATAGCATGACAACTGCACAACGTACAGGGAAAAACATAAGGGGAAGGTTCAGAAGAGAATCAGGGAAGACGGGCGGTGTTGGCTCCGTTATTGTACAACTTGGGAAGCATTATAGGTGGAGAGGAAGGCAATAAAAACCAAGGGCAAATTAAATTGAGTAGTCTGTTAAGAGAAAGACAAACAAATGGTGAAATAATCTTCCAATATCCTGATTGCAAGTACACAATAGATATAAAATTGCGGTTAACGGTGTCAGATGTCTCATAGGGTTATTATTCTGAGTAAATTTAAAACTATGGGATGGTAAGGTGGACTTGGAGATCAGGACACACCTGAGATCATTGGTTATTATTTCCTCTAAGCCTTCAGAACAGTGTTGATGTAATTTCACTCGTAGCTTAAGCAGCTACCTGTTACTTCAGCTATACTACTTCCATTATCTTACTTTTTTAGCTTACTTTTCCCCAATTAGGATTTTGTGAGGAAAGCTAATTGTGCAACAGAAATGTTTGTAAACCATTGAATCTCTACCGGACAGCCTCCAACTCACCACCCCTGTTCATTTCTTGTGCCGTGCACTTGAGCTCTCTGGTCCCTACCCCAAATAATGTTTACGTTCACGTCACACACTCTAATATTCATTAAGATGACTTGCTAAATAAAGTATCATCTACTTGAAATTTCCACCATTTGACAGCAAAGTACCTGAGGGCTCTTTGAAATGAATTTTCAGATTATTAGAAAGGCTCCCTCCAACCGTCTACCACAAAACCCTAGGGGGGTAGGCAGGGCAGGGGAGGGCAAGGGGGAGTGGGAAGTTAGGACAACTGTAATTGAACAACAATTTAAAAAAAAAACAAATACTCTGAGATTTATTTTATCTTCCCAAAATGTCAATTTATGACAACTACAGACACAGGTAAAACAAACAAAAAAACTGATACGTTAGAATTGTTCCCCAATCATCTAAAACTCCTTTTATTTACAAACTCTAGCAATTGCTCAGCCCTATTATCAATCTGATGAGAGTAAATAGAGCACAGATTTATAATCTTACCTTATATAAATCACTTGGGCTCACCTTCGAAGGTAGGGGCTTGAGGAACGCGGAGTTAGAAAACAAGCAGAAGGACAGTAGATGAGTCCTTTGCCCTTCAGAAGGAAAAATCCGCTAGCTCAGTCCCTACTCACCGAAGGAGCATGCTTCTCACCTCTCTCTGTGGACCCGTGTTGCCATTTCGGTTTATGGTTACCATATTTTCTGGGTATCTAGATTTATGCCTGAGACTAAAGTTGCACAGACTGCCATTTACATTTCTTCAGAAGACTTTAACTCTGTAGCTGTAATAACAAAGGCAAAGGCAAATTAGGTAACTTTGAAGATCAAAGTCTTGCATTTTGTGTTTCTTCCTTACTATTGCTATACCATGTGTAGCTAACACAGCCTGAAGATACAGCATGATATACCATATGTGTTTAAGGGTGGGGAACAGATCAACCTGAAGGAGCTGACAGTCACCTTCAATATACCGATTTGTGTACAACTGTTGACTTTCTCCTTTTCTTCAAGAGCCAGGAGGTGGCATCTGACTACTTATTTTAATATTTGAGTTTATTTCATTAAAATATATTATGCTTAGGGTGAGAATTTAAGCTTTTATTGTTAAGTATAAGGTTAATTACAGCAAATTGACCCTCTGGAGAATAAAAAATGATCCAAAGCAAGAAATAAGGAAAAGCAATAAGACCATCCATCCTCATATTCACAAAGTAGATCAGAATTGTCTTTAAATGATTATGATGTAAATATTTCTAAAAGACTTTTACAGTGATTTGACGTGTTTAAATAATAGTAAGACTATTAAAAATGGACATTAATTAAAAATATATTATCTTTTAAATGACAATGACTTAAGCTTAAATTATAGAGAACTAATTGAATGGGGAGAAAGGCAAGGAAATGAGCCCTAAGTTTAGAAGGCCTATAATCTTTTCTTTTCACCTTAGAGAGCCTACAATTTTGTTCTCTTTGACTTACTGATCACAACGTTATTAAAATTGAGGAAGAACAAATAGGAAAACATAGATAAAAGGTTTTAAAGATGTTCCTTTTTTATAATGTCACTGAACTTCTGACTATTCATTTATTCATTAAAAAAGCACTTTTGTTGCCACTCTGTACAAGCTCTCTGTGCTCAGTATGTTGGCTATAAAGAAGAACAAGCTGTGGTCATTGTCCTCAAGTTCCCCATTTATAGATTGGAAGGCTGTCACAGAGAGATCATCAAAACGCAATGCAGTGAGAGCAATGTCAGATAAATGCGAAGCCATGAGAAAAGCTCGGAGCAAGCTTCATCTGAGGAAGACAATGAAAGCAAGTAGGGGAGTCGGGGGAGGCTTCCTAAAAATCAGGACCTGAACGGACTCTCAAAACATTAGCAGGAATTCTGCAAAGGCAGGTAGGTTCAGAATGTATAAGTGGGACTGGAGGTTAGGGACAGCAGAAGTGTGGGGGAATGGAGCTGACTGGTGCCAGTTATGGGGTTCCTTTTATGCTACGTTACTGAGTTTGACATTTACCCTATAAGAATTAGGACTCCATTGAAGGGTTGTACACCAATAGTTGGCCTGATCAAATCTGAGTTAAAAAAAAAAAAATCACTGGTGGCAGAACAGAGAGTCAGTCATAGCAGGATAGGGCGAGAGGCAGGCAGACAAGTTAGAAATCTATTGCATGAGATGATGACAGTTAAAACAAAGCAGTATTATAAAAACAAAGACAAGGGAGTCTATCCCAGAAAAATTCAGGAAAATCGGCAAGATTTCACCATATGTAGAGTATAGTGTATAAGAAAAGGGAGGTCTGCAGGGTCTGTGAGCTCTGATTTCTTGTACAGCTTCTGGAGCAAGACCATTAGATACGACAGAGAATATAAGAGGAAGCAAAAGTTATAGGAGGAAACAAATGTGCTTACATTTAGGAATATTGAGATTGAAGTGCCTATAAGGCACCAGGCAGGACTACCTACTTGGCAGATGAATGTAGAATAAATTGCAGAGGTCCAGGTTAGAGACATTGATTTGCAAGTCTTTAGTAAAAGGTTAGAGATGACATGAGAATAACTAGGTTCTCTCAGACAGAATATGACCAGAAAATTAGGGGCTTAAGAAAAACCCATGGTGACTTCCCACCTCCAAGTGGTGGGCAGAAGAAGTTCCCAGGACAGAAGCTGAGAAGATAATGTCCATTTATCAAAAGTATCCACTAGATTTAAAAAGTGTGTTTATTGATAAACCGAATAGCTTGCATTTTCCTTTAAAAAAATGGCAGTGAGGATTGCAGATATTTAAATTTGTAAGCCCCACAAATTCAATGTTCCTCTACCTAACTTTTTATTTCTAAACATAAACTTCAATGAAGTTATTAAAATAGGACTTAGGGTGGTGAACATACAGTACAATATACAGATGATATATTATAGAATTATACACCTGCAAAAATAAAAATAAAAAATACTCTCTTTACAAATAAAATCTTCTCTTCAAAAACTTACGCATTTTATGTTGGAAACACTAAAAATAATTTTTTGAAGAGTGGCAATGAAGAATTGAAAGAATAAGAACTTTGAGAGTTTGGCTGCCATGGAGCAAAGTAAAACAACAGGTTTATTACCAGATGAAGAAAAATAATAAATAAGCAACTCCCTGATTTATTAGTCAGGTGTTAGTTTTATATAAAAGACCATATTGCAAAATTTTTTGTCCAAAGACAAGTTGAAGTTTTCCTTTGGAAAATCAATGATATGTTTCTAGTATTTATTATTTTTCCACAATTAAATCTCTGTTCCTACCCCTGTCACGTCACACCTGGTGTTCCAAAGCCCATTCCTCACCACCTGTCTTAGCGTTCTCTTCAATCTGTCCAAAGTCTTATGGTTAAACCATCATTAAAATAAATTTTTTACCATAATTTTTCTTCTTTAAAGTTACTTTTTAATGTAATCATTAGGTCTTAAATCAACATTTTCTCTGAGCCTTCAGGAACATTCTGGTAACATCTTCTTAGTCTTAAGTTCGATAACTGGACTTAATAACGTGTGTGTGTGTATACACACATCTATATGTTTTATATATATTTAAATGTATATATATATTTTATTGTAACAAATGATAATTTATTGTGCCTTGCACAGTTAAAACAGAAACAAAAATAGTAACATCTTTTATACATATAGTTATTGAAATTTGTCTATCTTTGGCAGATGTTATTCTTATTTGAAGACGGAAGAAACTGAGAACAAGAGAGTTTAAGGGTCTTATTCTACAAACTCATGTAAGGACAAAATAAATACCAGAGAACAATTTCCTCCACTACTTATCCAATGCTTTCTCTGTAACAGTAAAATATATGCTTAACACTGCCTGGTATTAATTCCAGTAAGAAAGGGGGCCAACATTACTATTTGTCTATAGTATATCTGGCACTGAGATGAATAAATTAGACAATAATTCCCCTTAATCTTCTCAACAACCCATCATTTCTTTTGAAGGACTAGGACTGGACAATGTAGGAACCAGTAATATTAGCCATTATAAAATAAAGAAAGTAGTATAATTCATTTTATAAGTAATAGTGGAATAATTTGAAACTATGCTTCTTAACCCAGAGTCTGAGCTTTCTCCACCTAACCGCACTATCTCACACTACAAAAAGCTTCAAGCCCGTCTCCACCCGTTGCACTTACACAACAGGTTTTAACTGAGTGGCTCTCGTGTCACATATTTCAGACAGGGCTATTGTTACAGAAAGAAAAATGACAGGCTATCAGTCTCAGAGGAAACAGACAAGGAAACATCATAGCAGAAAATACAGATTTTTCTTTGCAAACAATGGGGGAGGAGTAGAAATAAAATAAGTTTTGTTAAAAAGAACTTTAAGAAGTAACAGAAATGGAAAAGCCAGTGATTGCCCGATAAAAGAAAAATCTCAAACCAGGGATTCACAAATGTTTTGTTATTCCTTCGGCCATGTTATTAAAACCATGGGTAACTTATATATCTCCAAGACACTAAGGACAAATTGTAATCCACGTAACAAACAATTGGTGGGAGAGGGAGACTAATCATGAAATTAAATAAATAATAATATCTCACTTGTATCAAAGTCAGGAAGCATTGTCTGTAAGGGATGAAATATACTGACTAGGTTTGATGAAAACGTTGCACAGTTGATAAGGTAATTTGCATGTATGACTGTTCAGCAAATGGCCATTAATTATGGCAATGAGAAAGAAGGAGGCGTTATACTCTTGGAAATGAATACTGAAATCTTAAATAAAATAAAAACAGAGAGCAGAGTTATTCTTTGTATGAAACATCTACTAGCTGTCCGTCATTTAATCAGTGTAATAAAATTATACAGCTCAAGTATCATTTTCTACTGCTGTTGACTCTCCTGCTGCTAAATTAATTCCATATTTCTAAAGTATAAGAATTTGACAAACAGGATCCCATAAAAGTCATCCTATTGTTCTTAAGGAATTCAATTATCAATAAATGTTTTAGGAACCTACTGTGAGCCAGGCACGTAGTGAAAGTTTCCTTGACAAATGGACACAATTTTGGAAAGATTGGCCTCACTGAATACAGAAATTATATCCTATTCATTCTGCATTACTTTCATACAGATTAAATAAAGTCACATTTGTAACGGGTTTAGATGGATATTTATCATGTGTGGATTTAAGAAGCTTATTCTTGATAAATTCAAAATCTATTTGAAACATATGGATTCATTATTTCAATCCAAATTCATCTTTTTCAAGTCTAAATGAATTGGTTTTGAAACGTGAATTTAGAAAGGCAAAAAGACTAATCAAAGAGGCTCCTAAGACTTCTTGCCCCTGGAGAAACATATGGATGTTATTTAAAATCAATTCGGAAAAAAAGACAGGTTGAAATTTCTTATTTAAATCAAAGCTTGTCTTTGCAGTTTTACGCACTTGCTGCATGATGATGAGAAGATGCGCATCTGATGGAGTTCACTTTAGCAGTCGACACAAGCTGACTCTGGATGATGTAAGCAAATAAAAAGAATTTTTAAAAGATGCTGGGGGCCTCCAAGATTTGAATTACTAGGAAGACCAGAGAGGAGAAAGAATCAAGTAATAACAACAAGGCCAGAACTACAGCCAAAATCCAACCAGTGACACCACTAATTTCTTGGTCACACATCTCACCTTCCCAGAGAATGGGCACTAGACTCAGGGTGACACCACTTTCCACTTGCGCATCCAGGGAGTTTTCTACTGTGTTTCCTGACATCATTTGCTTTTGATTTAAGGTGCAGGAAGAGTGGCCTGATTGGCTGAGCCTAGATCACAATATATGGCAATACATGCTGTATGGAAGGTTTTAAAAATGAATATTAATAACAAGATGATATTAATGTTTGACACTATAAATTTTGCATACAATTTTTGCTTCTTATTCTGGCTTTGCCAAATTCTTCCATTTTTATATTATTTCATAAGTCTATAAGGTACATCTTCTCATAGAATTTAAAGTCACACCTCTATCGTTTAGGACTTGAATATATCTGTATTAGATATAATTAGGTTCCTTTGTATTGAACAGAAAACCTCCAAAACAGTGCTGATTTAAGCAAGACAATTTTCCTATTCCTCACAAAATGATTTTGGAAATCAGCTGCCCAGGAATGATAAGTTGGCTCTATAATTAGAATAAGATCAACACTTTTTTCTTCCATCGCACCATCAACAGCACATCATGGTCCAAAATGGCTGCCAGGGCTCCAACAATCGCATCTGTGTTACAGGCCAGCAAATGAAAAAGTGGAAGGACCAAAATGATGTTGACCTCTTCCCATGTAAGGAACTGTCTTGGAAATCACACATAAAAAGTCTGCTTATATCTGTTGGCCATAACTTATTCATCTATTTTTATCTAGCCGCTAAAGAATTAGGAAGTGCATCTTTAACTTGGGCAGCAATGTGCCCAGGCTAAACATCGAGAGTCTGATACTAATGAAGATGGGGTGAGTGGCTAATGGGAAAAGAGGGGGTATAAATAGCACTGTCTCAAACAATTCCTTTTACTATTCTCTCAGTATTCCATATGCGGTCTTTTTGTCTCACAAATAGAATTGACTGAATAAGCAAGCATCATTTTCTGAAATGCACACAATTCTTCAAAAGCCTCTGTATTATTTATTCATTATTTGCCTTCCCAGGTACTATTTTCTGCTCTCAAAAAACAATACCTGCATTGTTTTAGGGAACTTTTCTTCCATCAGTCTCAGCTATATAGTTTTCTATGCTCTGCCCTTAATTTCAGGGCTCAATATAGCCCATCACCCTGGTTCTAATAATTGAGTCAGTAACTGGTATTTTATTGGAACTAATTTCATTTAATAAAGCATAGGAAATTTGGGGGTAAAGGTTTCTGGGGGAAAATCAAACACGTGACAAATAATTTTTGGATATATACAATATACCAACTAGGTAGTTAGAACAGAGCAGGACATTGATTCTTGTGCAGACAACAACAACAAAAAGAAACAAAAAGAAATAGAGAAAGAAGCTATTCTAGATAGTTCAAGCAGAAAGGCATTTACGACAGGGTCATTACAAAATCATTGGAGAGCTGAAGGATTGAGACCAAGTTTCAGCCTTTAGAAATGATTCAACGAACACCATAAAACATCGGACCTAATACAGCAGGTGCCTTCCCTGTTACCAGGATGCCAGGTAATCAAGGAGCTGCTGGTTGACTGCTGGCTCCTGTATCACAGTTTCATCCAAGATCCAGGCACAGGGGAACCAGCTGTTGGCCCCCAAATCATTGCTGACTCACTACAATTCATGCCCCATATCCAGCTTCTTGACACTCATAAGACAGAGACAGGACACTGAGAACTCTAATAACATTGATGCAGAAAATGCAAACAAGCAATTAAACCTCCGCAACTGTGCTTACTGCAGAACTAGCTAAAGTAACAAAGTGGAAAGTTAATTCTTTCCACTTTTCAAATCTTACATTGGTGGCTTTGTGGTAGAAATATATCTTCTGAAATGGAGTCTAGAAACTGTTTTAAACATCCCAGTCTCAACACTGAAGTAAAGTACATCACATGGGAATAGAAATAAGCTTTTGCATCCAGTCTGCAACATCTGTCACAAGCAGTCAACAAGATAGATGGAATCTCTGTCTTCTGTGATATCTGAGGAGCTTTTGTCCTCACAGGAGATTTCTCTCTTCCCTGGGTGTGTTCAATTGCAGGTTACACGCTGCATAATGAGTCTTTGGTGAATGGCAGTCCGCATATACGACATTGGTCTCACGAGATTAAAATGGAGCTGAAAAGTTGCTCTTGCTTAATGACGATGTCATAACTGTGATAATGGCGTAACTGCCATAAAGATCAAGACTGTCGTAAAAGGCGTAGTACAATGCATTGCTCCTGTGTTTTTAGTAATTCTGGTGTGAACAAACCTACTGTGCTACCAGTTGTATAAAAGTCTAGCACATGTAATTATGTACAGTACATAGTACGTGATAATAATAAATGAGTGTTACCGATTACGTCTTTATTGAACTATGATTCTTTTTTTTTTAAAGATTTTTTTTTTATTTTTAGAGAGAGGGGAAAGGAGGGAGAAAGAGAGGGAGAGAAACAGCAATGTGTGGTTACCTCTCACATGGCCCTCACTGGGGACCTGGCCCACAACCCAGGCATGTGCCCTGACTGGAAATCGAACCGGCGACCCCCTGGTTCCAAGCCCACGCTCAGTCCACTGAGCTACACCAGCCAGGGCAAAATGTTTTTGTTTTTGTTTTTTAAAGGTTTTATTTGTTTATTTTTAGAGAGAGGAGAAGGGAAGGAGAAAGAGCAATGTATGGTTGCCTCTCACATGGCCCTCACTGGGGACCTGGCCTGCAACCCAGGCATGTGCCCTAACTGGGAATCAAACCAAGACCTTTTGGTTCTCAGCCCATGCTCAATCCACTGAGCTACACCAGCTGGGCTTGAACTATACTTTTTATCATTATTTTAGAGTATATTCTTTCTACCTATAAGAAAAGCAGCTTCATACATCTCGTATTTACCACATATCTTGATTGCATCACTTCTGTGCTTCATTTAATCTGGCGTTCTTTTGTACAGTAACATGTTATAGAGGTGTATAGCTTCAGAGTAACAGGTGGTGCCTTATTGCCTAGGTGTGTAATAGGCTGTGCTGTCTAGGTTTGTGTAGGAGCACGCTATGATGTCTGCACAAAGGCAAGTCACCGAATGGCACATGTCTCAGAACACACCCCAGTCATCAAGCAGTGCATGACCAACTGCACATTGAGGTGGCCTTTGTAAGTAAGCAAACAAAAATATAAGCCTGTAAATGCCTCAAGGTTGCTCAATAAGAACGCTAAGGACAACCAATCACTAATGGCCAACTGTGCGTTAAGCCATAGCCATTCAATCGTTTTCTTCCCTTGCTGCAGCTTTTCTCTACAAGTCTCTCCCTGAGCGCCTATCAGAGGATTGTTCCTAACAGGTCCTGGTTCGGCACTGCCCAACCAATGTGTGCTTACACAAACTCTTAAAATTCTGAATATACTTCAGTTTATCCTTTTAACAGGAGCGATCAGAATGGGTCTACGTTCTGGATAAAGTGGCGAGTGTAGGTGAGGCTATAACTTCTCTCAGTCATGTAACTATCTTGAAGGAAGAGAGCCTGGAAAGGACTCTAATCAATGCGGCAGAGTAGAACCAAGGAATTCATAGAGAAATATGTAGATGGGGCTCTGATGACCTCACGAACCTCAAGACTGAGCAATGCCTGAATCCTGTTTTCCTTAAACTTCTCTGTTAACTCAGGCCAAACATCTTCTTTGGGGGTCAGCCACTTTGACTTGGGTTTTCTATCTTTGCAACTAACTGACTCTTATTCATATAGAGTGTAGAACCAGCAAAGGGCTATTGAAAGGGATTTAAGTTAACATACAGAATTGGCTCAAGTGACGTAGAGAGAAAAGTAATGAGCACTTAGTTATCTGGAGCTGAGAAACTAGCAGTGTTTATTATGTGGTATGAAAACTTTTTGTTAAACCAGTAGTGGTTTAACTTTAGGCTCACACTTGTGTCTATGGAAGTTGAAGCATTAAAGAATTTAGTAGAAAATTTTCAAGATATTAGCCTTTTTTTTGCCAATATGTATTAACTATTTACCATATACCAGTCATATTCTAACAGTTTTTTGTAATAGCTTATTTGCCTTTCAAAATAACTGACACAGGTACAATTATTTCCATTTTACTGATGAGGAAACTGAAGCACTCTTCTCTAAGCGCCTATGGAATCTGGGCCAAAGAAGGAAGAATATTCACTTGTCTCAGAGTGATCCTTTTGGTCTGTTCCTAGCAACCAGAGTTGACTGGAACTTGACTTTGCACAGGTGGAAAAAAACTAAATTACACCCTGTTAAAATTGGTTGCAAGAAAAATCATGGGGAAGAAGAGATCTCCTTTGTATCTGAGGGGGATTTGATCTGGGATGTCCCACAGATTTCAAAATCAGTGGATGTTCATGTCCCTTAAATAAAATGGCATAGAAAATTTATACAGTTGGCAGGCTCTCCTTATCCAAGGAGGTTGGTTGAGTCCAGATGAAAACTCTGTGGGCACGAAAACCTGACCATATTAGCAAGTGAAAAAATTGGGGGCCTGGGACAAGTCTTATGACCTATGCACTGCCCAAGTATAGTCTTGTGCAGTCACTACATGAAAAGGGGACCATCCCCTCTTATTGCAAAGATGTAGGTGAGTGACATCCCCCGCCCTCACCCCATTGGCCTAGTGGCCTGAACTGCTCCCAAGAAGAGAGCAAGGCAGAGGTCATTATACCCACGCCTACTTCTGGGAAACGAATTTCTCAGGCTTGGTTATGAATTCAAAGACGATGATCTAATAACATCTCTGGTTTTGTTTACTATCCCTTGAAGTTTAATAAAAGGAGTTTAAGTTCTGCTTAAAATTCAATTACAGTATTAAGGAAATAGTTTGAGGGCAAAAGCCTTCAAATAATTAGTAAGGAATTAAGAATGCTGATAGCTCTACCCCAAGGCATTTCTCAGGCCCCACACCAAGAGAAAGAGTAGTATGTGGAGCCCAAAGGTAAATTCCATTCAAATCCCTATCCAAGATGTGGTTACAGTGATAATGGGTGATAGCTGGGGGGTGGGACTGAAAGCACCAGATAGGCTGATTAAAAACTTACTCTACTCCCAGGTTAAGAAGTCTGTGTTATTCTGGTCCAGCAAGAAACATGTGTGAAAGACCATTCATTAAACAGGTGTTTCTCCTTATCCACGGGGGTACGTTCCAACACACCCAAGTGGATGCCTGAAACTGTGAATAATGCACAATCCCATATATACTATGTTTTTTTCTATACGTACATACCTATGATAACATTTAATTTATAAATTAGGTGCAGTAGGAGAGTGACAACAATAACTAGTAATAAAATGGAACAGCTGTAAAAATATACTGTAATAAAAGTTATGTGAATATGATCTCTTTCAAAATATCTTATTGTATTGTACTCACATTTTTGTGATGATTTAAGATAATAAATTGCCTTATTAAGTAAAAAACTTTTACCTTTCACTTAAAGGAAGTACTTTGTGGCTTCTCTTTGGCATATCCAGATTACCAGTATCACTAACACTTGTGATTTGAGGACATTATTAAGTAAAATAAGGGTTACTCGAACACAAGCACTGTGATACCTCAGTAGTCGATCTGGTAACTATAAGAGGTACTAAGTGGTTAATGGGCAGGTGGTGTGGATGCACTGGTCAGAGGGATGCTGCACATCCTGGGCGGGACAGAGCATGGCAGTATGGCATTTAAAACATGAATTGTTTATTACTAGAATTTCCCATTTTATATAGTTGAACTGTGGGTTGACTACAGGTAACTGAAACTGCAAAAAGTGCAAATGCAGATAAGGGAGGACTACCATATATATTTTTATTTGTTATTATTTGTCAGACTATCACATAACAGGAGGCTAGATCTAGACACAGCCAGAGTATGGCTCACTACTCAGAGCAAAGTTCAGCAAACTGCAGAGTGTGGACCAAGCCTTCCAACCCCACCTCCTGCATGTGTAAATAAAATTGTTTGGAAACACAGCTACTCCCCTTTGTTTATGAACTCTCTGTGGGCTATTTTCACACTGCACTTCAACAGCTAATAGAGTTAAGTAACTGCCACAGAAACAGCATGACTCACAAAGCATGAAGTATTTTTTTAAGATCTGGCACCTAAAAAAAAATTATTTGTCTACCCCTAAACTAAAGAATCCTAGTTTCAGATCTAGATGCAGCAATATGATTGTTTCAGTAGTAGCACAACTGCTCACACGTTCTATGATTCCCTAGAAGGACTCACAAGACCCAGAAACAGTTATACTCAGGTTACTGTTTATCTCAGAAAAAGGGCAAAGAATAGGATCAGCAAGGGAAAAGATGCAATGAGTGGAGTTCGCCAGCAAGTAGGCACAGGTTTCCACAGTCCTCCTCCATGGAAGTCACACAGGGTGTACAGTTTCTCCAACAGTGAGCGGTAGCCCAGTGAGTCTCGAACTGGAGACTGTTGCAGGAGGCTGATTAGGTAGGTGTATTCACCTGCATGGCCAGCCATGATTTCCAAATCACTCCTCTTTCACAAGTTAGAAAAAAAGGTAAATAAGTTGCCTGTAGTCACAAAATGAATAAAAGCACCAGTATTCAAGAGAAGTTCTCTTTGTGTCCAAAACTGACCCATTTTTCTCCCAATTCATGCAGCCACTAAAGTCGACTTTCTTGTTGATTTCATCCTGCTTCCCCTACCAGAATCAGCTGTGTCTTTGAGACGTACCATGCCTTCAGATACTACATGGGGATCTGTTTTAGCATCATTAATTTGTAGCTATTTCATTCCCGCAAGTTGAGAATGGATATTTGAGCTTGGGAATGTGAAGACAGAGTGGGGACAGTTCTTTGGTTTGGTATTCTCTCCTCTTTAACCACTTTGTTTTATGTTCCATTTTTTCCTAAATCACTTATGGAGTGAAATAGATAACTTTATTATTCTGGTATTCCTGAAGAACTTTGGATTTTAGGTTCAAAAGTTAGATCCAAATAAAAACAGTTAGTTGCATGTAACTTCTAGTAAAAATCATTTTAAATGATTTACTAGGCTACTCTATAATTGTATTTATCAAATATTCAAGTTTATGTATAACCTCATATTCACACCAGGGGAAAAAAAAAAAAACTACTGTGTACGTCCCCAGAAAAAAAAAAGGTGAAGTACAACTGTGGGGGAAAAAAATCTTTTCAAATATTCTCATACTGTGAGCCTATTATAAGTGCAAAAAGATTAAAGCTATAGTATAAAGGTGTGTATTTAAATGACTACAAATAACCATTTAACTGGAGCTGCCTAGGGTACATCAGTAGCCCCTGAATGATCAAAGGCTATTGCTGCAGGCAAGGTCCAAAACCACCTGCTTATACAAAGTAGCTGAGATGACAGGACTGATATTATGCACGTATATTGATACTCCTTGAAACAACAATTTAAAAAAGTTATTTTAAGTATCCAAAAATGACAGAAGGCAACCAGATTGAGAGCTGAGTTTGTAATTCTGCTACCAGCTCATCCTTTGCCTTGTGTACAAAGGTGATAATTTCTTAGGTTTCTTCATAAATTTCCTATCCTGTTATTGTTACCTACAGGAAAAAAGAAGTCACGCTATATTGGAATTTAAATGGGCACCCTTTCACTCACTCCATACAACCCCAAGCAAAATTGTGAAATAAGATAGCTTTGTTCCTTAAATCTACCTTAACTCCTACCTTTGTATAAAAGGTACGTAGTAAACTAGTTACACTATTATTTTACATGTTTAATGCAACCATAGGAAGAAATACTTATTACAGCTGACTTAATAATCCACATATATGTATAAATAGGTAGATAATAACTTGTTTTAATTGTATATCTTAGCATATATTTTATATATCATATAATTATTACATATTTAATATGTTATATAATTGAAGCAAAAGTTATTTAAAATAATTCTCACTTGTGTGTTATGTAAAACACTGTGACTTTTAGCAGGTTTTTCTTTTTAATGTTTATTTTTTAGAGAAAGGGAGAGAGAAACGTAGATGTGGGAGAGAAACATCTAATGGTTACCTCTCTCACGCCCCCTACTGGGGTCCCAGACAGCAACCCAGGCATGTGTCCTGACTGGGAATCAAACCAGCTACCTTTTGGTTCACAAGCTGCCAGTCAACCCACTGAGTCACACCAGCCAGGGCTACACTGTGACTTGTAAAATTCTATTCTGTCGTGTCTCATCTTTATTAAGTGACCGTTCCCCACTTGACTTATCAAATTAATTTCAAACCTGCTAATGGGTTATGATTCAAAAATTAAAAAGCAAGTTTACATTAAGAAATAAATATCCATCAATGTCCAAAATTTCTATTTCTTTAAGTTATATGGCAACAAGGATAAGAACCAATTGAAAGAGGCTTCATAGTAGAATATCAGACACCAGAAGGACAAAGGAATACTTACTTGAATGTTCTCCCTGTATTGGGGAGATTCTTCCACTAAGACAGGTTTTTCTACTTGCAAAGCTCACAATAAGACTACGCGTGCCCCAGCCTCCCTTTCAGTCAGGTGCGACCAGGATGGAAGTACCGTTAGCCGCTTCCAAGCCTGGTTATAGGTCTTCTCATGCGCGGTCCTCATCTTTCACCCATTGACACGAGGCAGATGAGCAGAATGGCCTTAAAAGCCAGAAATTGAAAATGGAAAAACCACAAGCTGGAGTAAGCTTGGATACCTTAATCACTGTTCTCTGCATTTAAACGTGTGTTTCATCTATTTCTTACGATTTTTGATGCATTTGGATATATATTCACATAGCTTTCTCTTTTTTATGATTTTTCCTTGTTTATTTTTCTTTTTCCTGTCTTAGATTAATCTAAATTTCTTTATTCTCTTCTATTGATTTGGAAAATATACTTAGTATTTCTATTCTTGAGTGGGTTGCACTAAAAATGTTAACGAGCATAACTGACCTGAAGTTAACCAACATCACCGCCAAGGTCCTGACTTCTCTGCTTGTTTTCCTTCTGGTGGGAGTTCATGTTCTTTTTAGTACTTATTTCACAGAAATTCAATATGCAGTGAATTGCTTAGTGTTTGGTATATTTTCATTTCTCTCTTACATGACAGCTTTGCAAGGTAAACACTTTCATACTAACAGCTATTTTCTCTCTATATTTTAAATAAATTACTCCTTTGTGTTTTCAGGGTAATCTTTGTTCTCCTAGAAATTTACATTCAATCTAAGATTATTTCTATAGGTAATTCTTTCTATTGGCCCTTACAATTTTTTGTTATCTTTGTTGTTTTTCTCAAATTTCTGATCATACATGGCTTCTTTATCCTGGGACTCCTGAGTTTTAATAATTCATAGAAATTCTCAGATGTCTCTGAGTATTGACTCTCTCCATTTTTTATGCTCTTCTGGAAAGCCTATTAGACATATGTTGAAATGTATTGCTCTACCCATTGTTGCTTAATCTCTATTTCATATTTTCCATCCCTGAATCACTTTTTTTGCTATTTTCTCAAGGATTTACTCAGTCTGTCTTTCAGCTCACTAACAGACTCTCAGAGTATTCTAGTAATCTATTTAAACTACATATTGCATCTCTAGAATTTTTCAGTGTTGCTGGTTATTTATTTATAGTGTTGTTCTATTATTTCATTGTGGTTATCGTGTGTGGGTTATATGTTCTTATATGTTTTATCATTTAAACACACAATTTATACTAACCTTTTTTAAAGGGATTACTAATTTATTCTCATTTGAGTTAGCGGGGAAGGGGAAGGGACAGAGAAATGAGGATGTGAGAGAGCAACAATGATTGGCTGCCTCCTGCACACTCCCCAGCCAGGGATCAAGCCCAAAACTTGGGCATGTGCCCTGACGGGGAATCAAACCAGCGACCCTTCCTTAGTTGACACTCCAATCAACTAAGCCATACCAGCCAGGACTCTACTTTACATTTTACAGTTTACATTTTTTCTGATGTTTCAAGTTCTTAGTCTTGAGAAAAATTTAACTCCTGTTTCGTATGTCTGCTTACTCTTTCTCCTGTGGAATATTTCCCAGGGTACTTTATAAACTTTTTGTGTGAGATTATCTGCAATAAGTCTTTGTGGGTTTTTTTTTTTGTTTGTTTTTTTCATTTTTGCTGCTGTTGTTTTGTTGGGGGTGGGAAGTACTCTGATTGGGAAAGTATCCCCTATGGAGACATTCTGCATTTGCTTTAACCAAATGTCCAGGAGCTTTATAAGCGGAGAGCCAGTTTTTATACTGATCTCCCAGTTTATATTTCAATATGCCTTTGCATTGTTCAAGCTTTTGGCTCTTTCACTATTTTCTTTTAGTTTGGGGGAGATTTTTTCCCTCAAGCACACTCCCCAACAGGAACAAGCTTCAGAACAATAGAATTTTCTAGTCCCCATTTTATAGAGCATTTTCAAATTTGTACATAGTTTGGTTTAAGTTCATAACCTTGCATGGCCCTGAAGCCATATCACCCACTCCTTCAATGGCTTCGATAGCCCATTGGCTGTTAAAGCCATCATCTCCATCCACTACATACACATCCTTAACTTTTTACCCAGCTTTTTCAGCATCAATCTGGATTTTTACTGCTCTACTTTCAGATTTTTGGTTATTATCTTTTCCTCTTGGTAGGTAAGAAGTTCTCTTCTGTTCTTTTAAATTTGAAAGGAGACTTTCAGCCAAGATGGAGGAATAGGTAGGTATGCTTTACCTCCTCACACAACCATAAGAAGGATCTCAGCTAATCTCAGAACAAAATACAATCAGAACTGCCAGAAAATTGAACTGTATGGAAGTCCAATAACCAAGGATTTAAAGAAGAAATATTCATCCAGACTGGTAGGAGGGGTGGAGACGTGGACCTGGGTGGTGTGGGGTAGTGTGGCAGCAGCGGAGGATGGGGAAGTCCCACATTCACCTGTGGTAGATAAAAACTGGGAGGGATACTTGGGGAGCTAGCCAGCTCCAGGCCAGTTTGTGCAGCTCAGGATTCCAGCATCAAGAAAACAAACCCTCGTAACTCCTGGCTGTAGAAACCACTGGGGGCTGGGGCAGTGTAAGAAACTGCCAGTCCCTCAGGAGAGTCCATTGATAGGAAATGCACAGCTCTGGAATGTATGCAACACAACCGCTCTGGGATTCAGCACCAGGGCAGAAGCTAGAAGGGCTCCAGTCACAGACGGGAAGTAGGGGAGAGTGACTGGAAATGGGGTGAGGACTTAGCAAGTGGCATTGTTCTCTTTCTGACCCCTCCCCCACATACAGTACCACAAAGTAATGAAGCAGGTTGCCCCACCCTGCAAATATCTAAGGCTCCACCCCTTATGATGTAACAGGTGCTCCAAGAGGAGTCAAAGCAGCTCTATTCAATACACAGATACAAATACAGGGAGGCTGCCAAGTTGAGGAGACAAAAAAATATGGCTGAAATAAAAGAACAGATCAAAACTCCAGAAAAACAACTAAGCAAAATAGAGATAGCCAACCTATCAGATGCAGAATTCAAAACACTGTTGATAAGGAGGCTTAGAGATCTCATTGATTACGGAAAATACCTAAGTGAAGAAATGAAGGCTACACTAAGTAAAATAAAGAAAAATCCACAAGGAACCAACAGTGAAGAGAAGAAAGCCAGGGTTCAAATCAATGATTTGAAACATAAAGAAAAAATAAACAGTCAACCAGGACAGAATGAAAAAACAAGAATTCAAAAAACCAAGGAGAGAATAAGCAACTATGGGACCCCTCCAAACATGCCAGCACCTGAATCATTGGAATACCAAAAGGAGAAGAGGAAGAGCAAGAAATTAAAAACTTATTTGAGAAAATAAAGAAAACTTCCCCAATTTTGGTGAAAGAAAAAGACCTACAAATCTAGGAAGCACAGACAATCCCAAACAAGTTGAACCCAAAGAGGATCACACCAAGACACATCACAGTTAAAATGCCAAAGTTTAAAGTTCAAGAGAGAATCTAAAAAGCAGCAAGAGAAAAGAAGAGAGTTACCTACAAAGAAGTTTCCATAAGACTGTCACCTTTTTTCTCAAAAGAAATTTTGCAGGCAAGAAGTATTCAAAGTGATGAAAAACAAGGGCCTACAACCAAGATTACTCCAGCATCTCTATCATTTAGAATGGAAGGGCAATTTATCTGTGCAGATAAGGTCAAGTTAAAGGAGTTCATCATCACCAAGCCCTTATTATATGAAATATTAAAGGGACTGATTTTAAAAAAAGGTCAAAACTATGAACAGTAAAGTGACAACAAACTCACAACTATCAACAGCTGAATCTGAAAACACAAACACGAAAACAAAAAACTAAGGAAACAACTAGAACAGGAATAGAATCACAGAAATAGAGATCATATGGAAGGTTGTCAGTGGGGAGAGGGAAGCGGGAGAATGGGGGGAAAGGTGCAGGGATTAAGAAGCATAATTTGTAGCTACAAAATAGACAGGGGGATGTTAAGAATAGTATAGGAAATGGAGAAGCCAAAGAACTTATATGTATGACCCATGGAAATGAACTAAAGGGAAGGGTATTGTTGGAGGGGAGGGGGTACCAGATGGAGAGGGGCAATGGGGATAAAACAAATTGGGAAACTGTAATAACATAATCAATAAAAATACTTTTTAAAAAGATTTTATTTATTTTTAGAGAGGGGAAAGGAAAGGGAAAGAGAGGGAGAGAAACACCAATGTGTGGGTGCCTCTTGAGCACCCCCTATTGGGGACCTGGCCCACAACCCAGGCCTGTGCCCTGACTGGGAATCGAAGCAGTAACCCTTTGATTCTCAGGCCTGTGCTCAATCCATTGAGCTACACAGCCAGGGCAATAAAAAATACTTATAAAATTTAAAAAATAAATAAGTTCAAAAGGAAATGTTTGGATTATGTTTTATACAGCATGGCTATTTGTAGCTGAACATGATTCTATATGAACTTATGATGCTAAAAAATGTTTCTTTTCTTCTTTTTCCAATTAGTGAAGTTTCATAAAATATTTTGGCTAATAAAGAAAGGTTTCTGATTAGGTCAATTACACATAACTGGGAATTCTATTCTTATAAATAAATAAAGGTAGAAACAAGTCTAGTAAACTGAAATATTTCATTCTCTGGGTCAACTAAACACAGAAGAAAATACATGATAAATTAGAGTTAAGATTTAAAACTTCTATTAACCAAAGGCAATTTAAGAAAATTAAAAGCAAACCTCAAGCTTAGAAAAAATATATTCAATGCATATGAGCTCTGTCTAGAAGGTATCCAGGCATGTAATATGAGAACTAGAGATATTTATTAAAGAAGATACAAGATACAAGAAACATTGTACATAGGATAATGATGCCTCAGTCCCCTTGAAAGTAGGCTCCTTGGGACCTCATGCAGTTTTCCCAGTCACCATCAGCTGCCTCATTGTATTTTCCTGAATCTCATCTATGGTCTGAAATCTCTTTTCTTTCAAAGGTGATTTTAGTTTTGGGAAAAGCCAGAAGTTTGAAGGGCATCAAATCTGGGCTGTAGAAGGCATAGTCACCTGAGTAATTTGATGTTTCACCAAAAAACTCTGAATGAGACAAGATGCATGAGTGAGTACATTGTCATGATGAAGCTGCCAATCACCAGTTGCCCATAGCTTCAGCCTTCTGAATCATCTGAATAGTTTCTGTGGAGGAATGTTCTAACTTAATGCAAAGTTTGATTCAGATTCATTGTTCTACTTGCTCAATCATTTTGAATGCAACAGCCACACAGTACACATCCTCACTCAACAGCATTTACAGCCCACACTGACTAATACAGTGTAGTCATCATTGTTCACACATGTGCGTTCCAGTCCACTCCCCTTGGCTTCCAGGTTACATCAATATCGCATAAACTGTTTATTATATTAATATTAATAATTTATTATATTAATAATAACTGGACTTTTCCATTTATTATAACTGGAATTTCCATTTATTATATTAATAATAACTGGACTTTTTCTGGACAGATCTCATCATATATCTGACAAAGAACTTGTATTAAGAGTGTATAAAAATTTCTGCTTTTTCGCCATCTTGAATCCTGTGGTGCCTGTCAGGAACAGGACTTCTACAACAAATATGTCTGGAAGGCTGTGGTCCAAGGCCATTTTTGCTGGCTATAAATGGGGACTCCAGAACCAGAGGGAGTACACAGCTCTTCTTAAAATTGAAGGTGTTTGTGCCCGCAATGAAACTGAATTCTATCTAGGCAAGAGGTGTGCTTATGTGTACAAAGCAAAGAACAACACAGTGACTCCTGGAGGTAAACCAAACAAAACTAGAGTAATCTGGGGAAAGGTAACTCGTGCTCATGGAAACAGTGGCATGGTTCGTGCTAAATTCCGAAGCAACCTTCCTGCTAAGGCCATTGGACACAGAATCCGTGTAATGCTGTACCCCTCGAGTATTTAAACTTACTGATAAATAAATAACAACCCCAACTCTGGCTTGGTTGGGGGTCCTTTGGCAAAACGAAGGATTCTGAGTTGGGAGACATGGTTGGGTTGCAGGTTCAGTCCCTGGTCAAGATGCAAAGGGGAGCCAAGTAATGAATGTTTCTCTCACAAGTCGATGGTTCTCACCTTTTTCTCCCTCCCTCCCCTCTCAAATAAGTAAATAAAATCTATTTTAAAGAGTAAATAAAAAAAAGAGTGTATAAAAATTTCTTTGAAAATATAAAGTTTTATAATAAAAATTGGCAAAAGATAAAAATACAAAATAAGATGCATGAATGGTTAATAAGCACATAAAATGAGTCAATATAATTATTCCTCAGAGAAATAAAATTTAAATTTACAACTAGACACCATTTCATACCTATTAGATTAGTGAACTTCAAACCACCAAATGTTTGTGCACATGCGGAGCAACAGAAAACCTCCAGAATTGCAGGTGGGAGTGTAAATGTTACAACCACTTTGGAAACTGTATGTTAATCTCTTATAAACTGATTGTATATCTAACTCATGACCCAGTAATTTCACTCCTAAGTATTATCCAGGACATGAAAATATAACCTCCAAAAGATCAGTACAAAAATGTCACAGCTTTATTTCTAATAGTAAAATATGTAAACAACCCAAATGTTTTCCAAGAGAATCAATAAACAAAATAGATTCTATTTATACAATGGGTTACTACTGAGCTCATAAAAACAAGTAAACTACTGGTTGACAAAATAACTGCATGAGTCAAAAATATTATGTTGAAAAGATATTCTATATCACTAACCATAAGAAAAATGTAAATTAAAACCACAATGAGATATCACCTCACACCTGTCAGAATAGCTATCATCAATAAATCAGCAAACAACAAGTGCTGGTGAGGATGTGGAGATAGGGGAACCCTTTTGCACTGTTGGTAAGAATACAGATTGGTGCAGCTACTGTGGGAAGCAGTATGGAGACACATCAAACAATTAACAATGGAACTGCCTTATGACCCAGTGATTCCACTTCTGGAAATTTTCTGAAGAATCCCAAAACAATAATTCAAAAGCATATAAGCATTCCTCTGTTCATTACAGTGTTACTTATAATTGCCTTGATATGGAAGCAGCCCAAGTCCATCAGTAGATGAGTGGATAAAACAACCATAGGACATTTACACAATAGAATACTACTTGGCTATAAAAAGAAGAAAAATTTTCCCTTTGTGACAGCATCAATGGACCTGGAGAATATTATGTTAAGTGAAATAAGACAGTCAGAGAAAGAAAAATACCATGATCTCACTCATGTGTGGAATCTAATGAACAAACTGAACTTGTTAGTTAACAAAACAGAGACAGACTTATAGAGATCAGGCTGACAACTCTGGAGGGAGGGTGGTTAAAGGGTGGAGGGATTGAGCAATAAGGAAAGAGGACTCATGGACATGGACAACAGTGTGGTGATTAAGGGGGGAGGAGGGTATAAGCAGGTAAATGGTAATAGAAGAAAATTCAATAAAAATTTTTAACAAGTTTTCTGAGCTGGACTTCCAGTCAAGATGGAGGCATAGGTAAATACACTTCACCTCTGCACACGACTACAGCAAAAATTACAATAGACTAGAAAACAAGTATGACCCAGATTCGTCAGAAAATCAAGTTGTGTGGAATTCTAACAACCAAGGATTTAAAGAAGCCACATTCATCCAGACGATAGGAGGGGCAGAGATGTGGATACAGGGAGCGGTGTGAAGAGGCACAGAGTGTCATGGAGTGGAGGTGGAACAGGTGGTCCCACATTCATGTATGATGGATAAAAATCAGGAGGGATATCTTGGGAGCAAGAGATCCCAGCTCCAGACCAGACCACCCTGCCCAGAGTTCCAACTCCAGGAAGATAAGTTCCTATAACTCCTGGCTATAAAAATCAGTGGGGGTTGGAGTGGCAGAAGAAACTGTGGGATTCTTAAGAGACTCTTCTTAAAGGGCCTGCAATGGACTTAGGACTCATGCAGACCCACCCGCTCTGGGATTCAGCACCAGGGCAATAGTTGGAAGGGCACAACTAGCATTGGGGAGAAGGGGAGAAAGTGAAGTGACTGGCAAGGGGGCAAGTGCTGGGAAATAGCTTCCTACCAGGCAATCTCCAGAGTCCAGATAATGGCATAGTCCCCTCTCTGAGCCCTCTCACACACAGAGCTGCAAAGCAGTGAAACAGGTTACCCCTCGCTAGTGATTAGCTAAGGCTCTGCCCCACATAAGTTACAGGTGTCTTTTCTACAATAGGCCACACCAAGACATGAAGTCAAAGCAGCTCTACCTAGTAGATAGAAACAAACACAGGGAAGGTGCCAAATTGAGGAGACAAAGATATATGGCCCAAATTAAAGAACAAAACAAAAATCCAGAGAAGGAACTAAATGAAATGGAGATAAGCAATCAATTAGATTCAAAATTCAAACACCGGTCATCACGATGCTCAAAGAAATCATTGGATACTTCAACAGCATAAAAAAGATCCAGGCAGAAATGAAGGTTGCATTAAGTGAAATAAAGAAAAATCTACAGGGAACCAACACTGGAGGGGATAAAATCAATGATTTTGAACATAGGGGGAAAAAGCATTCAATCAGAACAGTAAGAAGAAAAAAGAATTTAAAAACAAAAACAAAAACAAAAATGAGGATAGAATAAGGAGCCTCTGGGACATCTCCAAAAGTACCAACATCCAAATCATAGTAGTGCCAAAAGGAGAAGAGAAAGAACAAGAAATTGAAAACTTATTTGAAAAAGTAAAGAAAATTTCCCTAATTTGGTGAAAGAAATAGACATACAAGTCCAGGAAACACAAAGAATCCCAAACAAGTTGGACCCAAAGAGGACCACACCAAGACACATCACAGTTACAATGACAAAGGTTAAAGATAAAGAGAGAATCTTAAAAGCAGCAAGACAAAAGCAGAGAGTTACCTACAAAGTAGTTCCCATAAGACTGTCAGCTGATTTCTCTAGACACTTTGCAGACTAGAAGAGACTGGCAAGAAGTATTCAAAGTGATGAAAAGCAAGGATCTACATCCTAGACTATTCTGTCCAGCAAAGCTATCATTTAGAATTGAATGGCAGATAAAGTACTTCCCAGACAAGGTAAAATTAAAGTTCATCATTACCAAGCCCTTATGATATGAAATGTTAAAGGGACTTACTGAAGAAAAAGAAGGAAATCAAAACTATGAACAGTAAAATGACAACAAACTCACAACTGTCAACAACTGAATCTAAAAAACAAACTAAGCAAACAAGAAGAGAGGAATCATAGAAATGGAGATCACATGGAGGGTTATCCACTGGGAGAGTGAAGAGGGAAAATGGGGGGAAGTTGCAGAAATTAAGAAGTACAAATTGGTAGGTACAAAATAGATAGGGGGGTGTTAAGAACAGTATAAATGGAGAAGCCAAAGAACTTAAAAGCATAACCCATGGACATGAACTAAGGGAGGCAGCACAG